>CM019148.1:92201379-92284324 GCA_009733165.1 Naja naja
AAGTGAATTCCAAACAAGGAAGGAAGAACAATATAGGGAAGGAGTGTCCTAAAATAAATTATTAAAAATACAGTGTATGTATGTAGGTTTGAATGTTATTGGTTTATTTGAACTGTTCTTGTAAAATGTCAAATGGTATTGGTTTAATAGTGCGGGAAGAAACCTGCACTCCCATTGGCTGGCAGCTACGGCTGCAGGCTATAAGAAGCAGCCGTAGCAAGCCAGGACGGGTCATCGAGCTGTAGTCACTAATAGTCTTTGCTGGAACTCCTCGCGTTGATCTTCATGCAAACTTAACACTGGCGACGAAGGTGGGATTTCCCTGAAGAGAAGACGACGCGACGAACAAGCAACTGAGCGAGATGACTGCGCTGAACACCCCCCAGCACCGTTCGATCCAGCGACGGAAGACTGGGAATCGTATGCGGATCGTTTCCACATGTTCCTGGAGGGAACGATCTCGCCGGCATCCCCGAGAGACGGAAGAGGGCGGTCTTTCTCGCACTGCGGTCCGGCAATCTTCAAAATGGGAAGCGTTGGCGGGAGCAGCAGAGCTGAAGGTAATGGAATGGCCCGATTAGAAAAAACTTTTGAGAGCCCATTACGCCCACAAGTATCGTGCCTCATTAAGAGACACGAATTTTACCGTCGGGATCAAGGGGATAGCGAGAATGTTAATGACTTCGTGGCCAAGTTTAAGGGACATTGGGGGTGCTTGTGACTTTACCAACTTAGAAGAGCCCATGCGTGATCGGTTTGTTTTAGGCTTAAAGATAAGGTTTTACAAAGCAAACTATTAATGAAACCTAAGATCACGTTTAAAGAGGCCATGAAGAAGCTGTTTCAGCGAAGCCACCAAGTCCTCAGCAGCGGCCATGAAAAAGATTAACAAGGCCTCAAGCCAGGCCTCAAGCCATTCTGATGGGGATAAATCCACATCTACTCATTGCGAACAAATAGACTCTGATTCTGATGGCAGTGAGGCAGAGGAGGGATTTTTAAACTCAGAATGGAGAAGAAAAGAAAAGACTCGGGAAGAACAGGCAAGGGTTCTATTGCAGAGGCTGGGGGGGGGCCACCCCCGCACTGATTGCAAGTTCTTGACTCCATTTGCCTCACGTTGTGAGAACGGGTCACATAGCCAGAGTCTGCAAATCATCCAGAACTCCACCAGCTAGGAAGAAATCCCTGATAGAGACTTTAAGCCCAACAATTTCCTTGAAAAAATGGGGCGAAATTTAGAAGCAAATGGCAAGAATGAAACGCACCAAACAATCACTATTGGTCATTCTTCACCCTTAAAAGCAGAAAAGTACATGTGAAGGTGTTTATTGAAGGAAGACCTTGCCAATGGAAGTGGACTCAGGCTCTTATTTATCTATGGTGTCATGGGACACTATCCACAGACTTTTTCCCAAAATTCAGAAAAAGCATTTCAGAAGCAAGCACTGACTCTCAAAGACTACCAAGGGAACAAGATTCCAGTAGTTGAGCGAGAGATTTCAACGTGCAGTTTAAAGGCCACACCAAACGTTTGCCCTGACCATCGTGGACAAGGATCACCAAGTTTGCTGGGACTTGAGTGGTTCAAGCCACTAGGCATCGAGGTGACTGGCATCCATCACGTGAGCAGTTCTGACTGGGAAGAGTCCTTGAAGTCTGAGTTTCCAGAGGTCTTCAGCGAAGGACTGGGCAAGTATATGGGGACCCCTATTGCTTTCAGCCTAGACCCCAAGGTGCCCCCAATTCGTTTAAAGCTTTAAAGGAAAAAATTGATGCACAATTAGATAAACTCATTGCTCAAGGGGTTTTAGAGCCTACTGACCACTCCAGATGGGAAACACCCATAGTCACACCAGTCAAGGCCTGATGGGTCAGTGAGAATCTGTGGTGACTACAAGGGGACACTTAACCATGCGCTGCAACAGAGCGCATATCCTGTACCAGTTGTGCATCATCTGCTCCATTCCCTTGGCAGGGGTACAGTATTTGCTAAACTGGATTTGGCTCAGGCATATCAACAATTAACAGTTGATGATGCCACTGCAGAGGCACAAACAATTGTGACCCATAGAGGTGCCTTCAAATGTAAAAGACTACAATTTGGAGTAAGCGTGGCACCTGGCATTTTTCAGAGCCTTATGGAAAGAATGTTGCAAGGACTGCCAGGGGTAGTACCTTATTTTGATGATGTATTAATCTCTGCTGAAAATGACACTCAGCTTCAAGAAAGACTCAGAGAAGTCCTTACCAGATTCAGAAAAGCGGGTTTAAAAGTCAAGGAAGACAAATGTACACTCAAAACAGACAGAGTTGAGTTCCTGGGTATATGATTGACAAGCATGGCATCCATCCTACTGATGCCAAGGTTAAAGCAATCAATGAAGCCCTAAACCTCGATGCAAGGCAGATTTGCAGGCCTTCCTTGGCCTTATTAACTTTTACCACATGTTTCTACCCACAAAGCATCTATTGCTGAGCCCTTACATCGCTACTAGATTCCACTTCCAAATTCGTTCTTTTAGTGTGGGAGATTCTGTCTATGCTAGGAACCCTATAGGTGACATTTGTGGATTCCTGCTGAAATAACAACATCACAGGCCCTCGTTCTACAGGGTACAAACAGAGGATGGCTACTCTGGAAGCAGGCACATTGACAATTAGATCCAGGTTCCCCAGGAAATTCAACCTGTTCCTCTCTAGGCCTCACCTGATGTTCCTCTAGGGGGGAGAAGGAGGGAACAGGAGGAAAATCAGCAAAACAGGAATCAACCCCATGGTAAGAGCCATTTCGGACAGGAACCATCCGAACCCTGTCACAAAGCCAAGATCCATCCTTAGAAGTGGAAGATTGCACATCATACCTGGACTGGGTGCTGACATTGGAATGGAGATGGGTTGGGGGAGAGACCAGATTCTAAAAGTTCTAACAGGGTCTCCTTTACAGGAAGTCCAACAGGGAAATGTCGCAGACACATTTCCCTCTCACTGGGTGAGAACTTAAAAGCTTCTGAACCACGAAGGTCCAACGTACACGTAAGAGCCCACCTATTTAAAGGAATACATTAGATAGGTGGGTTTTTGGTATGGACTGAACTAGGGGGAGGGGTGTTATGTATGTAGGTTTGAATGGTATGGGTTTATTTGAACTGTTCTGGTTAAATGTCAAATGGTATTGGTTTAAATAGTGCGGGAAAAAACCTGCACTCCATTGGTGGCAGCTACGGCTGCAGGCTATAAGAAGCAGCCGTAGCAAGCCAGGGGGTCATTCGAGCTGTAGTCACTAATAAAGTCTTTGCTGGAACTCCTCGCGCCTGACTCTTATGCAAAAGTAACATACAGTACATTACATTTTGGAAATAGATTGTTTTATGTCATATTGTATATGTCACCTATGGCAAAAATTCATTTAAAAGAAATAGTTTATTCCAAATATTCAGTTTAGGTAAAACATATCTATCCATATTTGTTGCTAATAATTCACTATTCTGCCAAATAGACATAATAAAGATTGAAAATCGAAAATCCAAAACAAACAGTAAGGGATAAAAAATGATATTCTGCTAAATCCTTCTCCAAAGAAAGAGCTCCATAAACCTTATTTAGTGCCTTTTTGTTTCCAGAGAGAACTAATTGTCCATTTTAAAATTTCTGGGAAAATAAAATTTTGGGAAAAATAAAAGCAGTTCTGGTCTATTTTCTTTCTGCAAGCTGAAATGTTTTCTAGTTCATCATTCATCTTGACTCTGCAAAATCCACTATCCACAACTGCCCTTCTGTAAACAAAACAATGAGAGAAATGTTGCTTCATGTCATGCTCCTATTAATGGGAACACATATGCAATCTGCCTTTCCTTTTACCTGTATTTAGGTATATCTTTACAAAATATTTGCTCCCTGCTTTATAGCAGAATCATCTCAAGCACATGAGTTTAATAGGAGGAGACTAATGAGCAGCAAAGATGCATGGATGTAAGTAGTTAAGATAGATGACTGTTTCTCCTAACCTCCATATAAGCTGATATTCCTAAATTTTGACATTTCTTCTGACTCACAGTTGTCACCCTGGACCGCATGTCCATTTCCTTCTGACAGTAATTTGAGACTGAGTGGTCAAGGAGATAATCTTTCTGGAGAAATGGCATGGGTCACTGCAGAGGTTGCGGGAAATCTTGAATGATGGGAGCACATCAAAAATCATGACCATAAGACCCATCTCAGCTAGCTAGCATTGTTCTCAGATATCTAAGGGCTGCCTTGTGGCAAGGTGGGGGAGCGAACAATTTAATAAATTTTAAAAATGGTTCTCAAATGCATAGGCTCGCTGCAGCCCACTCGGCTGTCCACCAATCTGGGCCACATCTCATTTCTCACTCCACCCAGTTGAAACATGTTCTAACTCATTTTCTTCAACCACCTGCCTAAAATCATCAAACTAGACCCAGACACCGTAATTTTTCTAACCAATCACTCCCACACCTCTCTTTGTAATCACAGTAGAATTTAGATGAAAATTCTTCATGGCATTGCCTCAAGGAGTCAGAATGAAGCAATGTACATGAGACAGAAAATCCCAACAGAACAATGAGGGATAAGCAATTTTATAAGCCTGCATATACTGTATATCCAGAACTGAGCTTTTCTTCTCTTTTAATCCAAAGTAAATTATACTGAAACTATATATACCTGTGTAGCCCAGTGCCCAATTCTTCACTGTAAATTGACCTGGGAAGTACTGCTAAGTTATAATTCCTTTAAAATCATCAGGCCCTACAAAACGAGTTTTGCTAAAGCCTTAAACTGAAAGTTTAATTAGTAGACAGAAACAGCTCCAAATAATAACACAGTAAAATAAAGCTTTAAAGATAGCTATAAGGGAATAGACACTCTCCTTCTACCAGCACATAATAACAGACTTTTTTCTGACAGTAATAATTGACAATAGTGTGGGTAAGCATGGGCAGAGGAGGAAAAAGAGTTATAAAGAGAAGCACAAGCATTCCTCAATCAAACTTTGTGTCTTTATGCCTGTCTAATAGATGAGAATTCATGGTGCTCTGAGTCCATCTTGAAATAGGGAGGAAATTATTTGCAGTGAAGATGCGGGAGGAATGATTCCATTTCTATTTTTCAATTGCATTTGCAGTTACTCTCAAACACACGCTTAAAACCAAAAGTCTCTCTACTTGAAACTCCAGGTGAAATGAAATGAAATAACAGGCAACAATATCCAGGACTGAGTTGTTAATGGTGTTTCTTACATGTCCTGCAAAGCACTTAACCTTTTGACATATTGCTGGTGAAACTATCTGATCATGTTTGAAAATGTTGCTGCTTGTTTAACTGATTTAGTTCAGTATATATCTAACAAGCACAGTGATTGCTCTTTTTAAGATAATAACATAATATAGGTGCAACAGGTATGTGGGGTATAGTTCATTCAGTTTTAATATTTTGGCAATATATAAGGAAGGATGGAATGAGCCTAATAAATTTCAATAAAATAATGAGGCAGGGAAAGTCTTTCTCCCATGAACTAACACTGCAATGAAAGTGTCATGCTGGGACAAGTTCAGAACAAAGGATTGGTTTCATCAACAACCTATCTGGCCTTTGTAAAGAATATGGAATAGTTTATCAGCACAATATGCAGAATTTATGTCAGCCTTTGGTATGGCTGAAAGAAGGATAAACTCTCTTGAATGGCTTAATTTCAGTTGCTTCATGAACTGCATAATGTATGGCTTGAATTAAACTTGAATTAAAATACACTTTGAACTTCAAAGTTCTGGACCAACAATTACTCTTTGCCATGTCTCCTTTTGTTTTCTAATTCATTTATTTAGTAAATGGAATCAGCACAAAATGTTCCATTTAGATAAAAGAAACTTCAAGAAAAAATGAGAAAATTTCTTCCAGGGTTTTTCCCTGCTTTCCTGTATTGTGAATTAGAGAGCATCTATAGGATGGGCTTTCTTTATGAATTAGGTTAGAAAGAGCTGTTCTGATAACAGCAACATCACTGATGACATTATCAAAATTGACAGCCTCAGCAGGTTACGGAAAGAAATCATGATTTGTGAAAGAAATCATCTGATTCTTCAATTCTTCAGGGTACATTTAATTTTGCACATCTTTTATACTCTGTTCCTAATCAGCAAGGCTTTTAAACTAGGTTAACAAGATTTAATCCAGTCAACAAACAAAAACTTTACTGAAGTTTGTAACAAGTAAAAGAATTATACTAATCAAACCATAATAAATAAATAATCAAAGCATAATAATATAAATAACAAAAACCTGCAGAAGTTGCAACAGCAGTGAGAAAATTACTTACAACCTTTTCTCACACTTAGAACCATCACAGCATCATCGTAATAAAAATTGGGCGCAGTAGTAATTGGCATTGTGCTTTCCAGACAGTTTATAGTTAATTGGGAATTGGGATAGTTAGTTGGAATTGGGAGCTGTCCCCTTAAAGGAATGCATCATGGTAAATATTGTTAAGGCATCATGGGAAATGTAGTCCATGTCATGTGGTCACATCTGTAATCCTGATTGGTCACTGAATTGACCCTTGGTGGATTGGGGAAGGTTCCTTCACTCTGCCTGGACCCCAGCAGCATGCTGGTGCCTCACCCCTTGCTCCCTCATTAGGGGATGAAAAGATCACTATCCTTTTACACTATGGAGTCAGCTATGCAAGATTTGGACATTGAGATGAATCTCAACGTAACCATGAGTTATATATGAGGATGCCTGATGAACCAATAAAGAAACTTTGTATTGATGCCTTTGTAGAGTTATCGTCTGTCTTTATACATTCAGCCAGTAATTGTATAAAGGAGAGAACAGGCATGTATTTACCATAGTTGTAGCTTCTTAGGTCATATGATTCGATTTGCAATCTTCCCAGCCATCTTCCAACAAGCAAAGTCAAGTCAAATTCACTTAATCACCTCGTGATTCTCTCAGCTCAGTGATTGATGTAATGACCATGGCAAAAGGTCATAAAAATTGGCATGATTCAACTTACAACTGCCGAAATCCTGGTCTCAGTTGTGGTCATAAGTCAAGGACTGCCTATATTCACAGAGATTGAATGGGCTAACTTTGTGTTCTTGGTCATATGAACCTGGTGGCTTCCTTATCAAAACCATGATGCAGACATTAGCCTATTTAATCCTCTTAGCAGAAGAAGCCTTAGGCATCACAGATTTCTCTCCCAACCTCAACTAGAAGTTGAAAACTGTTAATTGTTAGAATAACAATTAAGAATAAAAGAATTAATGTACAAGGTTAAAAGTTATTACTGTAATGCTACTTCATATCATCAATAGCAGGGAAGCAAATGTTAATTTTCAAAGTTAAGAAAGTAAGGTCAGATAAAATCTTCTGTCTCCCATTAATGTAAGCATTAATTTCAATATAGCTATATACTTTATGAAGCAACATTAACTTCAATATAGCTATATAAAGAAAAGAAAAAGTTGAAACCTAAATGTTCTCAGGATGTTGAAAATATTTATTCATTCATCATATTCATATAGCCACCCATCTCACAACATGACTCAGGGTGGCATATAATAAAAAGCAAGCCATAAAATGAACAATATTAAAAACATGCTATAATTGAAGACAATCAACGCTTATTACGAGACTAGAGATAGTGTCTTCTCACCGTTTCTACTGTCCAAATTTTTCCTAGCATTGCCTTTTGAATTAAGCATCTATTCATTATCTATAGATCATTCTATAACAAGAGCAGGAAATTCAGAGATAAGTGTTTATATGTTGTTTTAATTGCCGTTTTAATTGAGTGACTTTGCCAGGTGTTCAGTTATCTTCAAGAAAATAGCTGATCTCCATGAGCTCATCTAGTTGTGAAGAGATAATTTGTCCTGCTAGCTTCATGTCCAAGATTTATGGCTGAGGAAACGCCCTCATGAAACCTCCTGCATTTCACCTTTCAGCATGCCTTCTCTTTAGTTCTGCATCTTTTGAGATGGGTAAACAGAAATGTATTATGATTCCTTAAAGCTAGAATGTGATTCACATAATATACTTTGCTGATTCTCTTGTTCCTACAGTAGGACCTAACAATCATGCTGGAAAAGATTCACAGAAGATTTTTTTATTAGATCATGGATAAAGAAGAAAGCTTCTGTCAAGTCAGCTGTGATCCTGAAAGCTTACATGTATATATTAACCTGTTGGACTGACTAGAGCCAATCCTGCTTAGATTTTTCCAGATCTGAGGGATTGCTAATACTGTAGCTGTGACTGCTAAATATTCAGATCAATTGTAAAGTTATTTTTATGTCCCAATGCATTTTATGATGATAACCACTAATAAAAAAAAACCTCCCAGAATTTTCAATGTAACCTCTGAGACATCACTGCCATGATCATGGTATTTAAGCTGCATTTATTTTTGTCATTCTTTGTTGTATGCAATAAGTAACAAAAATATGAAAAATAGGGTTACTATATTTATACCTAATTTTCTTATGGATACCAATCTTCGCCAGGGCTATGAAAATACATTATTGAATGCAAACTTTCTGAATAAACTACTAAGCCATACATTTTCCTGAAATGGAAGTCAAATAAGTAAAATTGTCAGCTATCCTTTCTCATTTTCAAAAGTGTTGTGTATTTTCAATATTTTCTAATACACTTTAGATTAAAGATGAACATACGATGATCAAGGATAGATCAGGTTACACTGAGGGAACTAGCCCCTGTATCAGTTATGAGGATAATTGTGGAAACCTTGAGCACAGACAATATGTTTAAAAGAAAGCTTAAGTATATTGTTTTGTTAGTACAGTGCTTAGCGTTTCTGTATAGTTTTTCCCAGTTTATTGCCTGCACCATTTATTTTTCAGTGACTAAGTCTTGGTTTAGGAGATGCAACTATTCAGAGGGGTCCAGAGCATAGGTGGTATTCAGCAGGTTCTGACCAGTTCTGGAGAACCAGTAGCGGAAATTTTGAGTAGTCCTGAGAACCGCAAATACCCATTCCTGACTGGAGATTTTACAGTATCCTCCCCGCCACACCCACCAACCCGCCCACAGAACCAGTAGTAAAAAAATTGAATCACCACTGGTCCAGGTGGGCAATTCTGGTGGCCATCTATCCCCCATGCACCCCCTACCCCCAAGCGATGTGTGGCAAGTCCTAAATGGTGCATTGTAACAACTTTGAACAGCACGCCGTCGGACACTGACATTCAGAGGATTCAAAGCTTTAACAACATGATGGAGTGGTGCTGCACCATTATGGTCTCAGGCTGTTAGATGCCTGCTCTTAAGATCCAGCTGTCTACATTACTGTAGGCTCGAATCCCACCAGGCTCAAGGTTGACTCAGCTTTCATCCTCTCGGGTAGGTAAATTGAGGACCCAAGATTGGGGGGGCAATTAGCGCCCTTGGTAAAATGCCGTTAGTAATAAGCAGGCATATACAATGGAATGAAGGTATTGCTGAGCACACTGGGTTGTATCCCAAAAATTGTAAGCCGCCTGAGTCTTTGGAGAAGGGCGGGATATAAATGTAATTAAAATAAAAAATAAAATAAATAAATTATTATCTCCCCTTCAATGTGTGAATGACATCATAATGCTAGGCTACTTTCATCATTTGTTACCTCTGGGCACCCCCGCACCCCGGGTTCACCTTGCCGCAATTAATATGTCCACTTCAGGAGATATCCTCATGCTTCTGATTGAATATGTGTCTACATTAACATGTTTTCTCCACATAAAAGAAAGGCCAACTGATTATATCTTTTGGCACTAAGTCAGCTAAGAAAATATACTGAACTGCAGACACTATTTTGAATGAATTCCATATGAATGGAAATGTGACCTGATGTGAAATCCACATGAATGACTTAAGTTTGCTCTGTTGTGACTTTAGTATGATCCGAAGCCACAAACCCCAATAACATGCTGACAAAGAAAGCATAACAGTGTAAAAATGGCACCTGCGTGATAAATTCACATAGGTGCTTTTTGGATAGACACAAACTGCTGGATTGTTGGGTTGATGGCTTGAAAGTTATTGAAGACATTTGCAGATGTAAGTTTAACTCATTGCTAGCACTTTCAAAATCATGCTTTTTCCTTTTAATGATGGGGGAAACTTGATTCACAAGTAAACATGGGGCAAAGATATCTCCAAATGAAAAGCTCCTGCAACAACTTCTGAATTTTGTTAATCGTTTTCTCTTCTAGTCTCTAAATAGAAATGCTCTTTTCTTCTGGTCAAACCTGTGATTTGAAGCAAGAATTCAGAGTAGAACCTTTAGGAGAAAGGGTAACAGTGGTGGATTCAATTTTTTTACTATCTGTGCGTGACTTGGTGGGTGTGGCATGGCTTGGTGGGCTGGGGGAAGGATACTGCAAAATCTCTTCATTTCCACCTCATTCTGGGGGAAGATGCGCTGCAAAACCCCATTCCTCCCCACCCCACTAACCTGCTTTCCAGCTCCTTCCTGTGCAGGGCAACAAAGAAGACCCAGCCGATCAGCTGGAACTCAGGAGGCAGAGAATAGATGGGGGCAGGGGCCAGTCAGAGTGATATTTGCCCGTTCTCCAAACTAGGCAGAAAATTCCTCTACTGGTTCTCCAGAACCGGTCAGAACCTGCTGAAACCACCCTGATCCCATCTCAGGGTTGCTGCTCAAAATAGCTGTTGCCTGCTGTTATTGGCAGATGTTAACAGCAATTTTGAGCAGAATTCTGGGAGGAAGAGAAGGACTATGCTTAAAATGTCTAATTTCTCACTGTATTAGGGAGATTGTCCCTAACATATGTTCTGTATTTAATTCCCAGCACAGTGCAAATAGGAATTCAACTCATGTTAGACTCTGACAAATCTGCATCAGAAGAGGAAAATGTATAGGCAATTGGCAGATGCTACACATCAGGAGGAAGACCATCAGAGAATTCAGGGCTGTAGGCTACACTGGAAAGTGAAAACCCCAGGAAAAATGCACTGACAGAACCACCCTTCCTATATAGACAATATCAGAATCAGAGTTGAAGGGCCCCTTGGCAGTCTTCGCAACCCCTACTTCAGCAAATGGTTGTAATTTTCCTGTTGGTTCCCCACTTCGGCTGTCATTTCTGTCCTTTGACAGTTGCCATCCAGGCTGCTTCTCGTTTTCATTGTTGTTGTTCCTGCTGGAAAATAGATTCACACTTTCTTCCAACCCGATATAGAATGCTGGTATCATATCACACCTAGTCCTTCTTTTCTTTAAACTACTAGACACACCCAAAAAGTGCCTGCCTATGCTTAGCCTCCACCCCACAATCATCTCTTTGTTGCTTTCTCTGCACTCCTTCTACAGCCTTTTTTTATATTGTGAAAACCAAAACTGGATGCAGTATTCCTGAACCAAGGCATTACAAGTGGTACTAATACTTCACATGCTCTTGATTTTATCCTCTATTAGTACAGCCTAGGACTGTGGTGGCTTTTTTGGCAATTGCAGCACATTGCTGACTCATATTCACTAGACTCCAAGATCTCTCTGCAGTTACAACTATTGAGCCAGGTTCCACCTATTTTATACCCGTGCATTTGGTTTTTCTTGCCTAAATATAGAAACATACTTTTCCCACTTACTTTTCCATATAGAGTTAAGTTTGATTAAGGCTTATTTATCTACCTTCCAATGCTATGTTTCTAACTATTGAGAATATTCCTCAATGATCTAAGCAATTTCATGGATTGTTTTTCATTTATTTGTCCATGGAAGAGCAGGTAGATTTTCTGTTGGTTCATAGGGCATCCTGAAGAACCAATGAACAAAAAAGATTCAACTTTGCAAATCACCAAAAGCATTCTCAGATAACAATTGATATTTTGTTTTAATATAAGTTGTATAACATGCTGCTGGAGCTAAGTTTGAATAATTATCTGTGCTGGGTCTAGATTCCAATAGTTCATAGGCTGTAACGTTTTTAGCCTCAATCAAGAATGTATAAATATAAAATTACTGTTTTTAATTAAATCCAGTAAACTGAATCATTTTCAGAAAAAGGTTATGCAATCTGAACTTTTTTTTTCCAGAAAGAAAGGATGCTAATTTGGCATGGATCTGACACATTTTCATTGGCCAAAAGAAGGGAAAAGCAGAAACATCTGTTGGATTTTAGTATGGTTGACTGGGTTGTGCTGGATTTAGTCAGCATGGATGTCTGGAAGAGATGTTTCTTCCATCCTCATTTAGGTGTCTGGGCAATCATAAGAGATAATTGCAGCAGAGGAAGCCAGAGCACACCCAGAAGGAATGAAAACAATTTGAAAATGTTAATGATCATCAAAATGTTTTCTCACCTGAAAAACCAGGACTTTTACCTAGAGGAATAAAACATTGAGGACTGCTGCTCTTGAGCCCAAACTAAGCCGTGGTTCATTAATCACATACAAAAGTGAATGGTTTTCCACCCTCAGGTCCCATAGCAATTTCTAGAACGCATTCACAGTAAAGTTATTACATATTTTATCGGATTTTAACCATTGTGGTTTCAGCAATAAATTTGGGACCTACTGATTGTTAATGAGCTTGACTGTCATCCCAGACGGCTGCGTTAGTCAACTAGAGTTGCCCCAAACAACAAGATGGGCAGCATACAAATTTAATAAAGAAGAACTTTCCTAGAACAGTGCTTCTCAATCTTAGTGTTTCTCAGTTTAAGATATATGGACCTCAACTTTGAGAATTTTGGGAGTTGAAGTCTACAGTATACTACTTAAACTTCTGAGAGATTGAGAAATGCTGCCCTAGAACATCAGAATAAGTCCATTTATTGGCCTCATTGGAGATGATTGTCCTGCTTGGCTTGCAAACCTACCCAAAACTTGCAAGTCTAATCTTCCACAAGTCACCACTCTCACAGTCACATAACCACATTTCAAATGCTTAGTAACCAGCTCACATTTATGACTGTTTGCAGCATCCTAGGCTATTATTTAGGACACTTTTGCCCCCAAAACTGGTATTTACTTTCTGGTTTTCGTAAAATCACCGCACAGAGGACAATGAGTACACTTAATCACCATGGCGCTAGCTTAATGACTGCTGCAAAAATAAATCATAAATTCAGGTCAGTTGTGTGATGAACCACTTTATGCTCATGACTTATGACCATAATTGGCAGGCTCCATTACTGTCGTAAGTAAAAGACTACTTGTAATGACTTTTTAAACCCAACTGGGCCAGTTTGGGTTATTAATGCCTATTCAACTTAAGCAAAGAAGCATGACATTAACCTCTATTAGGCTGCTCTAACTTGTTTAGACTTTGATTAAGCCAAGTACATATTTCATTGATCTCACTGAGGGAGAAAGTGAAGTGTCCTGATGCCAAACTGCAGCTTTTCTGGCGTCGAATGCAGAACCATGAACCAAAACCTGCTGGGAAGTCTCTCTCTCCAACAGCAACAGTTCCTCTGCTCCTTCACCTGAAGGAAACCAGAAAGACAGCAGGAGTTCTTTGCAATCATCTGGAGCTGACATGAAAGCATTCAAGGGTGTTTTGCATTAGCTTGCTTGCAAAGGCAGGCCAATCTCCAGCTCATTTCTTCAAAATGCACATGGTCTTAAGGGTCGTCTGGCAACAGGATCTGAAACCTCTCACTAGGGGTTGCAATGCACGACACCACATCTGTTAAACAATGGCATGGAATAGCCATAGTTTCTGAATCAGATAATTTTAAACAGATTTGTTGCTCACATACATAGGGTACAGTTTTTATTGCTGGAGTGTGCTGCAGAGAGAAATCAATATTTGCAAAACCTCAAGGAAGTTGTGAGCAGTTGTTTATATCTATTGGGGATAACAAAATTGTAAATCCATGTGTTAAATTCCATTTTCCTATAATTAAACAGACTTGTATTAAGTCTCAAAGATCACTCACAGCTACTACAAATACATTGGGGCACTTAGAACAGTGTTAGCAATAGATAAAATAGGATTTTGATAGCAGAAATCAGGTGCTTTAGCTCTGCTCTACTGTGATGGCTTAGTAATGAAGAATATTGTAGGCCTTTTCATAGTGACACTGGATAATACCGCAACAGTGTACACATAATGAAAAACATCCATACTTTTCCATCTGATCTTATTAAGCCACCTCTGCCCTGGCTCCAGATTCATTTTAACCCATCAAACCAACACAAATTGACAGTGCATTTCCACTTTTAAGCCATTTTACAGGACATACTTAGCATTATATAGCAATTCAATTAATCACATTTTCTGGGCTTATATGACATAGTAAACCAAAATGAATCACACAATTGGATCTGAGAAGCAACATCTCATGAAAAGGTAGAGTTGGAAAGGAACACTTAGGCCACCAAGTTCTACACTTCCTAATTAGTGAAAGAATCCAGATTAAATGCCCCAGAAAATTGGCTGACTAGCCTACTTGATCACATCCTGTGAAAAATGCTTTCTGGGTAATTGGTTCCATTGTTAGGATTCTTTTTAAAACCAACTTTTATTGGAGGAATCTGCCTTCTTAAAGTTAACGTGATATATTTTCAAAATGCTGTACTAAGAATAACAATAAGCAGATCTTGACCTTTTTAGGTCAATATCTTGGCTAAAATGTATTTGGCAAGTTTGTTTTGTTTGTTTGTTATTTGAATATATGAGCCCAACTCCCAAAGGACTCCGGGCGGCTCACAGTAAAAACACAAAAATGACATTTATAAAAAGTTTAAAAACAGTAAATAACAGAAGGGGGATCTCGCTAGCTCACAGTCATGAGATCAACAGCCCCATGCCTGTCGGAAAAGCCAGGTTTTAACTGCTTTGTGGAAGGTCAGTAGGATGGAGGCAGTCCGATCTGGGAGATAGCTGGTTCCAGAAGCCAGAGAAGCCACAGAGAAGGCCCTCTCCCGTGGGCCTGCCAGCTGGCATTGTTTAGCTGACGGAACCCAGAGAAGACCGACTCTGTGGGATCTCATCGGGCAGGGAGACGCAGCGGTAGGAGAACGATTCTGGAGATAACCTGGTGCTGAGCCATATAGGGCTTTATAGGTAATGACCAACACCTTGAATTGCACCTGGAGACTAATAGGAAGCCAGTGCAGTTCACGGAGAATCGGTGATATGTGGGTGCATCTTGGGACACCCACAACAGCTCGCGCGGCTGCGTTCTGGACCAACTGAAGTCTCCGAATGCTCTTCAAGGGTAGCCCCATGTAGAGTTCATTGCAATAATCCAGTCATGAGATGACTAGGGCATGAGTGACTGTGAGAAGAGCCTCCCAGTCCAGGTAGGGTCGCAATTGGTGCACCAGGCGGACCTGTGCAAAAGTTCCCCTAGCCGCGGCTGATAGGTGTTGCTCCAATTTCAGCTCTGGGTCTAGGAGGACACCCAAATTGAGAACCCGTTCTGGGAGGGGACAAGTTTGGCATTTAGTGTGTCATACATACACAACCTAAGCTAATGGTTGTATAAACAGAGGCATAGAATCAAAATCACGTAGTATTAGTACCACTTTATAAATCCTTAATAAAACCACACCTGGAATATTGCATCTACTTTTGGTCACCATATTACAAAAAAGATGTTGAGACTTGGAAAAGTGAAGAGAAGTGCAACTGGGATGATTAAAGGCCTGGAGACAGAGGTGGTATTCAGCAGGTTCTGACCAGTTCTGGAGAACCGGTAGTGGAAATTTTGATTAGTTTGGAGAACAGCAAATACCACCTCTGACTGGAGATTTTACAGTATCCTCCCCTGCCATGCCACCAAGCCACGCCCACAGAAACGGTAGTAAAATTATTGAATCCACCACTGCTGGAGATTAAAAACATATGCAAGAACGTTGCAAGAATGGGGTGTGGTAGTCTTTTTTTATTTTTATGTAAAAATTTTTTAATTTTCCAAAGACAAACAAGACAAACAAACATAAAAAACATAAACCAATAACAATTTCAAGTGTGTCGGTCGGTCACAAATCTCAGTGCCATCTCCTCACCATCAATACTCTCTATTATAGAAAAGAAAAAAAAACTATACAATGCAAACAAAGTAATAGAAAGAAAAAAGAAAGGTACAACCACCTATTTTCTATTTAGATAAATCTAAAAAAAAACCTTATACATTTTAATTCATACATTACCTAAATTATCTCCTCTATTAACCAATATCATTATTATTAACTCTCTACAATATTATAATCTTTATATTGTATTTTCATTCAACAATTTAATTTATCTCCATTATATCCATATATTACCAAGCTTTTTTATCTAACCATTGATAAAACATACTCCATATCTTGTAAAACTGTTTTTCTTCTTGATCTCTAACTTCAAATGTTAATCTACTCATTTCAGCACAGTCCAAAATTTTCTTAATCACTTCCTCCCTGCGAGGTATTTGTCGTTTCTCCAGTTTTTAGCAAATACAATTCTAGCAGCTGTTAATACATTAACAATCAAATATTTCAATTCTTTGCTGAATGTCTCTGGTACAATTCCAGTAAAAATATCTCAGGTTTCAAGTCTATATGTTGTTGTGTCATTTTTTCCAACCACGTGTGGATTTTAGTCCAATATCTTTTTGCATCAGCACAAGTCCACCACATATGGTAATAGGAACCTGGTATCTGCTGACATTTCCAATACTTGTCCGATTTATCCTTAAACATTCTTGCAATCCTTCTGGGGATAAGTGCCACCTGTAAAACATCTTATACAAATTTTCTTTATATGCAGTTGACATTGTCATTTTATAGTTCTGATCCCATAATGTTTGCCATTTCTCTAAATCTATCCCATAACCAAAAATTTCCCCAAGCAATCATTGTTTCTTAACCTGTTCCTCCTCCATTTTAACTTCTAATAAATATCCATAAAGTTTTAAATTACTTTTTCATTGGTACCCATCAAAATTTTATCCAATTCAGTTTGCTTATTATAAATACCTTCAACCTTAACATCCTCATCATATCTAGATTGTATTTGCAAATATGAAAACCAATTCATTTTTATTCCTTGTTCTTGTAGTGTTTGCATCGATTTGAGTTCACCCTTTTCATTTAAAATCTCTCCATATCTAATTGTTTGTTCCTTTTATATATTATTGGATATGAAAAAGCTTCAATAGTAGATACCCATAATGGAATTAGTATATAGTGTTGTTTTTAATTTTTTCCCAGTTTAAAAACAAGGCTTCTCGAATATAATGCCTTCTAAAATATCCTTGCTTTTTAGTTCCCTTATACCATAAAAAAGCATGCCATCCTAGTAGTAAATCATGACCTTCTAAAGTTAATAATCTATTATTTCTCAGCGTTATCCATTCCTTCACCCACATCAGACTTGCAGCTTGATAATACAATTCCCAATTGGGCAGTGCAATTAACCTTGCATCTTGTAATAGTTTAATTCTTGGTTTTTGCCATGCCATATAAATTTTGATACCATTTTGTTTAAATCCTCAAAAACTCTTTCCCAGTCTAATTGGTATCGTTTGAAATAAATATAAAATTCTAGGTAATACATTCATCTTAACTGTTGATATTCTACCAATAAGAGATAATTGCATATTTTCCCACCTTTCCAGATCTGTGCTATCTGCTGCTTAAGTTTAATATAATTATCTTCTTTCAGTGTACTACATCTTGATGTAATATATATTCCTAAGTATTTAACCTTACTTGTGATCTGATCTCTAATATATCTTCTAGCTCTTTCTTACGTTTTGCTAACATATTCTTTGTTAGGATCTTTGTTTTATCTTTATTAATTTTAAACCTGCCACCATTCCATATTCTTCTATTTTCTCTATCAATTTGGTGCTGATTTAAGTGGATCCTCTAATATGAATATTCTTCTTTTATATTCTTCATTCTTTTATTTCTTCATCTTCTCTGATGGCTCTATTCAGCACTTCTAATGTTAAACAAACAGCAGGGCGACAGAGGACAACCTTGTCTAGTTCCTTTTCTTATCTCTATGGATTCTGTCAATTTCTCCATTTACCAAAATCTTCACTGTTTGCTTGTTGTATATTGTCTCAATGGCCTGTATAAAAATTTTCCCAAAGCCCATTTGTGCCATTTGCAATATCATGAAATGCCAATTCAAATTATCAAAGGCTTTTTGTGCATCTAAAAACATCAGTGCCATCTGTTTTTCAGGATGTGCTTCATAGTATTCCAAAGTATCTAAAATTATTCTCACATTTTGCTTAATTTGTCATTTTGGCAAAAATCCATTTTGATCTGTATGAATAAATTCATGTAGATATCTTTTCATTCTTTCTGCCAGAATTGAAGCAAAAATTTTATAGTCTGAGTTCAACAATGAAATAGGTCTATAATTTTTAACTTGTTGTAAGTCCATTTCTTCTTTAAGTATAAGGGTAATATAAGCTTCCAACCATGTCTCAGGTATTCTCTTTTTTAATAACACTTCATTCATAACTTTTAGAAGATGGGTGCTTAACACCTCCTGAAAGGTCTTGTAGAATTCCGCCGGTAAGTCATCTGGACCTGGTGCTTTTCCTATATTTTGTTTCTTCAAGGCTTCTGTCAGTTCCATCATGGTTATATTCCCTTCTAACATTGTTTCAAAATCTTTAGGTATTTGTGATAGTCTTGCCTTTTGTAAATATTGTTTAATTTTTTCTTCTGTGGTGTCTTCTTGAGAATATAGTTTTTCATAGTAATCTCGAATAATTCTTTTCTTTTCAACATTCCCATATTGAACATTCCCTCTTCCGTATATTAATTGGTTAATTTTCTTTGCTTCCCTTTCCTTTCTAAGTCTATAGGCTAGCCATCTTCCTGGTTTATTCGCATTTTCAAAATAATTTTGTTTAACACCTTTAATCTTTTGGGCAAGTTCTTCCTTTTCCATTAAACCCATTTTATGTTTAGTCATATCCATTTTCATTTTAATGTCTTTTCTTTGTGTGATTGTTGTAACTCTTTTCTAATTTTATAAAATCATCTTCCAGTATTTTAAATGTCTTTTTCTGTTTAATGTTCCTTTTCCTTGTATAGTCAATTATTCCTCTTGCATAAGCCTTCATCATCCCAATGAGTTTGCAGTGATGTATCTTCTTTTTTATTTTCTTAAAAAAAACCAAGCTCTATCTCAATTTTCTTTTAAACTCTTCTTCTTTCAAAATCATATTATTTAATGTCCATCTAGATCTTCTCTTCTGCCCTTTCCAAACAACTGTCAGTGGATTATGATCCACCCAAGTCCCAACTTCTATTTGAATTTCTTTTATATTAGAAAGCATGTCTGCAGATGCCCATATCGTATCTATTCTTGACCATGATTCATGCCTATTTAAATAGAAGGTAAATTTTTTATTTCCAATATTTCTCCCTCTTCATATATCTTTAATGTTCATTTCTTCTGTCATTTCAAAAAAGGACTTAGGTAGCTTTCTTCTAACTTTCTTTTTAGTTCTTCCTGGTTTATAGTTGAGTTGATTATTAATTATCCCATTAAAATCTCCCATCAAAAAAATATTTACATAGTCCAGTTCAGTCAGTTTTTGGTGTAACTTCTTGTAAAATTCTTCTTGATTCTCACTTGGTGCATATATTGCTATCAAAAGCATTTTAACGTTGTTATCCATTATCTCCACCATTAAAATCCTCCCATCCTCATCTGTATAAATAAATTACGTAGTAATTGTATCTTTGATGTACAGGGCCACTCCTCTCTTTTTACATTGTGCCAATGACATAAATAATTTTCCTAACTTTCTTTGTCTCAATACATATTCATGTTGTTTTTTAATATGAACCTCTTGTAGACAAATTATATCAAATTTTAATTTCTCTAATTTGTGAAATATTTTCCTTCTTTTAGCAATCGAATTAAGTCCATTTATATTCATTGAAATCAGTTTTTTTTTCATCCATTTTAAGTCTTGTATAAGGGTTTTATTGCTCTAGTCAATCTAACTTCTCTTTGTTCTCTGGATACACCACCTACTGCCCCAAGTTGTTCTGCTTCTTCACTTGTTGCTGCATGTTCCTTTGAGAGTTCCACAATCAGTTCCTCTTGTCTTCCATTTCCCTCCTTTCCTCTAAAATATTCATCATAAAAGAGTTCTGCTTTCTCCACTGTATCGATTCTATGTCTTTGTTCCCACCACACAAACAAAAGGCCTTCTGGTATTAACCATCTGTAATTTACTCCCCTCCTCAACAATTCTTTGGATAAGAACGCATATTCTCTTCTACTTTCTCTTATTCTTCTTGGTACCTGTTTCAATACCGTAATATCTTTGTTATTGTACTTCAATGTCTTATCTCTGGCTGCTTGCAATATTTGTGATTTAATGCTCTTCTTAGTAAACCTAATATGGATTTCTCTTGGAAGTTTGTTCCTCATTGCATATCTTGTATAGACACAAAATGTGTCATCTATTCCATCTCTCATCTTCTCTTCCATTATTTCTAGCAATTCTGCCAATATCTGTGCCATTATCTCCAACAGGTTTTCACCCTTCTCTTCCTCCACATTTTGAAATCTCAAGTAGAATTCTGATCTGTCTATTTCACCTCTCAATAACTCATTGTGATCCCCCTCAACTTCATTTAATCTGGTATTGAAACTCCCCATTTCTTTGTCTTTTTGTTCTTGCTGCTCCTCAATTTTCTTAATCCTCTCTCCATATTTCTCTATTGTTTGCTGTAGAGCTTTTATATTTTCATCTGTCTTGTCCAACTTCTGTTCCATTTTCTCTATTCTTTTTCCATTCTCATTTACTGCTTGTAGTATCTTCTGCATCGTATCTTCTCTCTCTTTTTCCTTCTCTTGCTGCGATGCTGTCTGTGTGGGAGTTGTTACTTGTGGAATTGAAGGTCTTCTACTCATTGTTACAAAAATATCCAACTCAATTGCAGAGAAAAAAGAGAAAAAAGAAAATAATAAAAAGAAAAAAGAAAAAATAATATATAATAAAAAAAGAGGGCGTAGCCTCTATGAAAATGAAAAAGAAAAAGAAAAGAAAATCACAAAAGGAAGGAGGCAACAAAAACAATCCTAGTCAAAAGAATAAAAATCAATCATACATCAATAATATATCAATAATTTAGCTTTAAAATAACAAAAGAATGTGGGTAAAAACTAAGATAATATAGAGAAAAAATACAATAATTGTGTATCTTAATTCCAGTGCATAAAAAATATACAAAAAAAGAAAATAGAAGGAATCAAGCTCAAAAATAAAACTGAGGGTTGGGAAAAGGAAAACACCAATGAAAAATTAAAATGGAAAATAAGCAAAATATCCTTTAAAAATAAAGATATATTAAAAAATTAATTGTAAAAGTTGGGTTCCAGGCAATAGGAAGTAATAAAAGAAACACTATCACTCTTTAATCAATTGCCACTACTTGGTATCCGAGCTTCACAAATTAAAAGGAAGATTCCAACTCTTTTATTTTTAGATTCTCCAAGGTCACTTCATCCTTTAACTTCAAGTCCAGGCTCAGATATACATCAATTCACCGAAAGACCTCCAGTGCTTTCTTATCATGTCCTTCAATCCTTGCAAGTGTGTATATATTTTAAGGAAAATAACAAACCTCTAGGTGGCAATATTGTATCACTTTCGTAACTTTTGCTTTGTTGCCGGATAATCTCGATCCCGATATATGTCACTTCCTTCTTTTTTCAAAACAAGAAGGGGAAAAAAATACTCGACCGCCATATCATATTAAAGAAAAGAAAACTCAAGTTTCATTAAAATCCAAAGCACCAAAAAATAATATACAAAAATAATATATTGCCTCAAACCATTCAAAACTAAAAAGGAAGGAAAAGAAAAAGAATAAAAAGAAGCCTTTAAAAGCCGTAGAAAAAAGGAAAGAACAACTCTTCAATCTCAAACAAAATCTCTCACGCCACTTACTTCATTTCACTCTTAACTTTTAGATTCAATTGAAGTTACTAGAGTGTTCTCTAAAAAAGAAAGTAAAACACCATCTCACCAACCGACACACTTCTTCCAATCTCATTCTTCCGGAGCTGTCACAGCTTCAGCAGCCTGGTGGCTGGCTCAATCTGCTGCTGGCAAAGGGGCTGTCCTGGATCAACCAGGGACTTTACGATGTCCCTGGGATCAACAGGAAGTGCCCCATACTTTCACCGACCCTACAAGTCAGCTTAGGTCCTGAGGAACCATCCTGCAACGGCGATATCAGAGGTGATTTCAGGAGCTGAAATCACCTCAGTCTTGCAGTGACGCCAGCTCCACCCATCCCCCTGGGCATGGCTAGTCTTGAGAAAAGAAGGACTAGGGGTGGCATGATAGTAGTATTCCAGTATTTGAGAGACTGCCACAAAGAAGGGGGGTTCAACTTATTCTCTAAAGCACCAGAGGGCAGGACAAGAAGCAATGGATGGCAACTAATCAAGGAGAGAAGCAACCTGGAATTAAGGAGAAGCTTCCTAACAGTGAGGACAATTAACCAGTGGAACAGGTTGCCTTCAGAAGTTGTAGGTACTTCATCACTGGAAATTTTTAAGAAGAGACTGGACAGCCACTTGTCTGAAATGGTATAGGGTTTCCTGCTTGAGCAGGGGTTGGACTAGAAGACTTCTAAGGTCCCTTCCAGCTCTATTCTAATTGATCCAGGAAATTATAGGCTAATTAGCTTGACATCAATACCTTGGAAAATCCTGAAAAAGATAATCAAACAGTGGATTTGTGAGCACCTAGAAACAAGCAAGGTTAGAAGCCAGTGTGGGTTTTTAAGAACAGCTCATGCCAAAGAAAACTTATTGCCTTCTTTGATAAAGTGATTAAATTAGTAGATCAGGGAAATGTTGTGGGCACAGTAACCTTGGACTTCAGTAAGGCATTTGACAAAGTAGACCATAGCCTTCTTCTTTATAAAATAGAACAATGTAGAATAGACAGTTCCACCACCAAATGGATTCACAGTTGACTGACCAACCAAACCCGCAAAGAGAATCATGCAGTGGGGTCCCTCAAGGTTCTGTTTAAGCCCTGTTCTCTTAAATATCTTCATAAATGATCTAGACAAACGGATAGAAGAGGAAGTCATCAAATTTGCAGATGACACCAAGCTGGGGAGAATTGCTAAAACTTTGGATGATGGACACAAGGTTCAGACAAGATTCAGACTTGTGCATTGGACCTGATCCAATAAGATGCAGTTCAGTGATTAGCAAAGTGAAGTCCTCAATGTAGGCAGGAAAACCAAAATGCATAGGTATAGAATAAGCAGTACCTGGCTCAACAGTAGTAACTGTGAGAGGAGTGGACCACCATTTATGTATGAGCCACCAAGGTGGTGCAGTTGCCACAAAAGCTAATGCAGTGCTAGGCTGCATCAACAGAGGGATAGCAACAAGATCACAAGAAGTGATAATACCACTTTATATTGCATTAGTGAGGTCACACTTGGGATACTTTGTCCAGTTCTGGTTACCATGATACAAAAAAGATGCCAAGACCCTAGAAAGTGTGCAGAGAAGAGCAACAAATATGATAAGGAGTCTGGAGGTAAATCATATGATGAATGGTTGAAGGAGCTAGGCATGTCTAGCCAATGAAAGAGAAGGATAAGGGGTGACATGACAGTTATACTTGAGGCCTGTCACAGAGAAGAGGGATTGATGTATGCTCCAAACCACCAGATAGGACAAGAAATAATGGGAGAAAGCTTGTTAAAAAGAGATGCAACCTAAAACTAAGAAGAAAACTCCTGACAATGAGAACATTTAATCATTGGAAAAGCTTACCTCCTGGAGTTGTGGGTGCTTCATCACTGGAGGTTTTTAAGAATAGACTGGACAACCATTTGACTAGGATAGTATAAAGTATCCTGTTTTGAGCAGGGAGTATGCATTTCTATGCCATACTATCATCTTCTGTATATTTCATATATAAATTTCATTTGTATACTTACTAAAATTGGCAATAGATTCCTGAGACACATGCATACAATATGATAGACATTGTGGGAGCTATTTTGACAGACAATAATATATGCTTAATTCTCCTTTGCATTTATGCATAGCGGAGGCTACATGTACACATTGGAAACAGCCATGTATTGTACCATATGCATTACATCTATGTCAGAGAGCTTCAGCCAGGGATAGCTCCTCCTTAGACACACAGTGAGTGGGTGTAGCCACTTTGAATATTTATCTCAGTGGCTATCAAACAATTTTGGATGTCAAATTACATCCAGTATATTTCAGTTTAAAATAGCAGCAGGTGAAAAAAAGAGTTGCTGAGCCTGACTGGAGCTTCAATAAATACTATCCCAGGAGCAAAATGTAAAGCAACAGCTGTTTGAGTTTTTGCCAGGAGACCAAGGACTGGAAAGGAGGACAGAAAAAGGCTGACAAGGAAAGACGGGATAGAAATATATTAGTGGTTATATATGGATATGTTATATTTAAGGCAACCTGATTAGATGTAGGCATTTTGCTCTTTTAAATTGTGCATACTGAAGAGTCACTGCCCTAAAGAATACTGATGAAAAACTTATCTAACAGAAATCTTCAGATATCCTGTAGCCAGCACACTACCAAAGTTTGACAAGGAGAAAAACATGGCTCAAGTCCAAAATGAGCAGAAAGGTGCGTGGCTCAGTCACCTTCATTCACACAGGTACAGGAGATATAGATGAATTTTCTCCATGATAATCTCTCTCTATCCTTTCAGGGCCACCAGCAGTGGACTCATTGCCACTGTAACTGAATCTCCCATTCATCCAATCCAATTGTCGCTTTCTCATTCCTTCCACCTTTCTCAGCAATAGAGCCTTCTCTAGATAGAACAGCTCACTCACAATTAACCAGCAGGCTTGTTTAGACACATAATGCAAAGAACTGAGTCCTCTGGGAGAAGGGCGGCATACAAGTCTAAAATAATAATAATAATAATAATAATAATAATAATAATAATAATAACAACTAGACTGCAGAGTAAGTAAATGTCATGTCATCCTGCAAGTGCATACAGTATAGCTTATAGGTGAGATAATTCCTTAGGGGATGTACAGAGAGAATCCAGGAAAGTGTGGAGAAGATTAATATTACTTTAAGGTTATACTAAAGGAAGATGGGATGACAAAAGTTGAGGAAACTCTGCTATAGGAAGTCCTCTGGATCATCTGGTCCTAAATGATTTAGTTTGGGAATAATAACATTTCAATACTATTTCTCACTCCAAGTCTTGGCTTTTCTCAATAACTGGAGTTTTGTCCATCTCTATTAATCATTTGTCCCAATGGTAGATTTTCTGCACCCCTTGTTATGGAAAGAAAAATACCAGACTTCAGCCCAATTATTCAAAGTGGTTCCAAGATTAATGGGAGGTTTTTTTGTTATTCTGAGTAAGTGATTCAAGGTCTTCAAATGAAAGAATTGCTGGAGAAACTGGAAAAGACATATCCCAAAACTGCTTTTGAAGCATGAAAAACAGCAACAACAGGACAGGAAGTGTGTTACATAAGTACATGTTCTTCTCAGAATGTATCTATTCAGATGTGAAAAGACATCTAATTTTAGCACAGGAAACAATAGGAAAACAGGAACAGCTCTAGATAACTAAGGGAAATACAAATTTACTTTTTGAAAGAGTTTCTTCCAATCTAGCCTGATAGTCTTTCAAAAAGGAGCATTTTTCTTCATGCTCCCTGTTCTCAAGTCAGTGAGAAATCCAAGGGAGCATGGATAATAGAGATTGTTTTCAAGCAGAGAGCACTTAAAACTGAAGGTGTCTTTATGAGGATGAAATCATAACCAAGTACGCACACCTAGCAAGCATATTGGTTATATTAGAGTTGCATCAATATTTCTAACCCCTTAAGCAGTGGTCCTTGACTTTTTTGAAGCTCATGTACATTTCTGAAATTTTGGCAGCTTATTAATAACTTAATTAATAGTTAGATAATTAAATGAGTCAATAGCAAGTTTTTCCATTCACAAAATAGCTTCTATTGGGTTATAACCACTCATTTATTGGAATGATCTTTTTCCTTCTCCTCCAACTCCCTTTTTGTAGAATGGACCTTTCTAACCTTGTCCTTTTTCTAGGCTGGCAGGCCAAACATAGCATAGCATCATACGTGGCCTAGAATGTTCCCTATTTTAGGTCACTCTCTTGATATTCTACTTAGCATTAATATAAACCACATGGATGCCTATTGATTTCTTACATCTGCTAAAAATGTGTACCAGGACCATCTGGGCCCCCAAATCATTTTTGTAAAGATGATTCTGAAGACTAGTAGTATAAAGAAGACCATAGTTTGCCAGCGTTAATGAAAGAATTTATTTTTTAAAAAATCAGCGGGGCAGAGAACTTGACAGGCACTAAGGGGATCCATGGACATTTTTGCACCCTTTAACCATAATGTGTCCCCCAGCACTAGACTTTTCAACTGTTATCCAACTGTGAAGAAACTATCCTCTTCTTTAGCAGATGTGCATATAAAACTTACATTCCAAACATTTGGAAGAACTGTTAGCTATTGTCCTTCAAAAACAACTGTACTATGCAGATACTAGTGGAGGGAGGATCTTTTCTCTACTTGGCAAAACAGTGAGACTCCCAAGGTTATCAGCCCAGATCCATATCCTTAAGGAACACGTGATTCCAAAGAAACAGATTCATTCACTGCCAAAGGATTCTAAAGAATGTTGCCTGCTTCTAATCCCTTTAATCCTCACAATAGCTCTGTGAAACAGGTCATTATTGCCCCTAGTTTACAGGCTGGAAAAATGAGACTGAAAGAGAATGACAGTACCAAGGAATGAATCCAAAGCTTAGCCATGACATGAATAAGACAGGACAAAAGCAAATAGTAGGATTGCTTTGGTTGGACGTGGGGAGGGAGAGGGGAGGGTTAAAAAGAGTAGCAAAGTTGATCAAGGAAATGAATGGGTTGTATAGCAGGCTTTCTGTTTCTGGCACTTCTGGCACCTCCCCCACCCCCACCTCCCATGACTACATAGACAAGTCCCTGCAGTTTTCTTGGCAACATTTTTCAGAAATGGTTTGCCCTTGCTTCCTTCCTAGGGCTGAGAGAGAAGGACTGGCCCAGCTGCTTCATGGCCATGGCAGGATTAGAACTCGTTGTCTCTGTTCCTAGCTCAGGGCCTTTACTACAGTTTGTCTACTTTCATGGTAGACTTGGGTGCAGCAATTCCTTAGCAAGAATTGGAAACACAGATAAGTCAGCTTTCCCCAGCCTGGAACCTCCTGGATGTGCCCAGCCAAAAGTGGTCAAGTATTCAGGGTTTGAGTGGTGTCAGCTGAGAGACCAAATATTCTGAGAGATACATTTTAACTGTTTGAGTTCAATCTGTCTACAGCAGTGTTTCTCAACCTTGGCAGCTTCAGCGCAAGTCAGGGCTGACTTTAGGAGAGTCTCTGGAGGGTTTCACTAAGGCAATTTGGAAGCTGCAGTTGATCAAACTGCCCGAGTGCAATCCCCAGAGTGTCTCTTAAACAATCCATTGTTGTTTTAATGTGTCCAAAGGAACAACTGATTGCATAAAAAAATGTAATGGTGACCCTATCCAAAATGTTTTAGGTTCACCTATTTTTTGGGAGAATGCCCTCCTTCCATTCCCATCCCCATACGTCTCAAAAGTTGAATGTGGCCCTCTCTTCAATTCACAGTTGTGCACCTCTGTTATAAGGACAGGCAAGCAGGCACAGGATGTTTTTTTTTTAACATAACACATTCACCACTGGTCTTATGAAAGCAGAACTAAAGCATATCATGTGTGAACCTTTGGGGACAGAAACTAGGCATAAAGCCACAAAATCTTGAATGCATGTTGAAAATGTGGAAATGTTTGGAGTACCGCTGTCTGGGATGATAGCAACAAGAGACAGCGCTACAATTCCACAAAATAATTGGAACTAGTTTTTCAGCCAGGGCACCCCTGTGATCAAGTAGGAATGCTGTTCACACTTGGCTCACCCATCCAGAGGCTGAAAAGAACAATGCAGATGAAATGGCTTTTTCTTGCCAGCTCTAATTAAAGGCCGAGGATCTCTGTTTGCTTGACCTACATTACATGGGATTTACCCTTGGTAAGCAACTCGAATGGCAATCTGCTTGGGTTAAGTCATTGCCGGAAATTGGTTGTGATCAGTTTGAAGTGCAGTTTTAATCCATGTCAAAGCAAAATGCAGAGGACAAAAGTTTCAGTAAAAAAAAACACCATGTTGTTTCTGAAGCTTGGTCATCTACAATACAACAGTACAAACACAACTCATGTAAACATGTACAGTGTGTTAACTTGGGAATCGACGTCTTTGGATCTGACATGAATAACTTGAGTTCACAAATATTGAGCTTGAGAATATTTTCTGTAATCATGTTGAAAGTGCTGTTTCTGTTGCCAATAATGTAAGCCTGCGTGGCATAGGATGATTGGGTTTTTTTTAAGTTACTCTTTTTGATATTGTATCCTGCATTAGTATCACACAGATGCAGAAACATCAAGAAACAGCAAACAAAACCGTTTGCAAAACCGTTCTTAGAATCCTTCCATTTTTGACGCCAATCTTCTTTCTCCAACTCGTGCAATATGTTCAGTTATTTATCTTTCAGTCTTGCTTTCACCAAACCCCTGTTCTTCCCTGAGCACTAGTGCTAAAAACAAAACCCTGGGAGGGAAAAAAACCCCTAAATCCCCTCCCATCATCATATTGTTGTTCTATCCTGCCCACCCTTCATTCAACCCATTTGTTGAATAACCTTTGACATTTCGTTTCCCTTCCCCCCCATCCTCAGCAATTCATTCTTCTCATCAGAATTCTTGCATGGTTTGTTTTTCTGAATTTGGCACAGATTGGACGGACCAGATGCTTGCTCTCTTCTAAATTCTGACCAATGTTTGCTGGGGCCTGCATTCCTACCCCCAGCCCCTTGATTTATATCAGTGTGGAAAAGCTTGGTGAGTAGCAGGGGACAAAGCTGATTATTTTCTTGCTTGTCCCAACTATTGTATCTGCTGGGCTACTTTGAACAAAGGTGCTAGCTTTTCAAAAAAAAAGGAACGGCAAAATAAGAGCAGAGAGAAGGGGGGTGGGGGGAGTAAGGAGCAACTACTAGGTAACTGATTGCAAGACGTAATTGTGCACGAAATGCATGAAGACTGCTAGAGAGATTAATTTGAGACACTGTGAAACCTGAAGCCTTACAAAAGATAAGTCTCTGTACAAACAAGCTATACTGAATGTTCCCTAACAATCTGTCTTGCCATCTATCTCTACATCCTCCTTGAATCCCACTTGTTTTCATGTCCTGAACATATGACTCAATTTAATGCTAATTTCTCATCCAGTCTTTGAGAAATGCACAAGACTTTGGTATCCCTGAAAACTTGTAGCATCTAAGACTATCTAATTATAATAAGTAAATACATAAAATTACAGTACGTATATGCTTCAGTCTACATGGGTTTCTACTGGTGTCAGTGATGGTGGCCTGGCCAAAGCTATCTTGAAGCTTCAGTGCTGCCACACAAGGGGATAGGGAGTGGGGGGATTAGAGATTGCTGAGATGTGTAGTCAAAATAAAATACTTTCTCTTGGGAACCAAGGACATTTTCACACCTGGCCAGAGGAAGGAGGAGTGATGTCACCAGATCAGCAGATACTGCCTTGATTGGGTCCTATGACTGATTGTTTGGGATTGGGGGGAAACTTTCACTTTTAATTAGGTGAAAAACCAAGGGACCCTTCAGAGTCCCTCTTCAGATCTGGTGAAAACTTCAGAGTTTTCACCAGATCTGTGCCAATATGATACTTCCAATAAAGCTATTCTTTGAGGAATCTACCCTCCTTGGAGTTTTGCTTGGGGTGGAGCTATTACTTGGAACCCTGACCGATGGTAGAATTAAAAATACAGTTACTATGATTACAGGTTAATTTATTATTATTATTATTATTATTATTATTATTATTATTATTATTTGGTCTTATATGCCACCCTCTCTCCCAAAGGACTCAGGGCGGCTCACATAAAAACAACCATACAAATTACAAAAGTTAAAAAAGAATTAAACCAAATTTGACCAAATAATCATTAAAACCCACTAACAAACATTTAAAATATTTAAACAACCCCCCCTCAGTTCAGGCCGGCCTGTTTGAATAACCAAGTCTTTAGGCCGCTTTGAAAGGAGCGAAGGCCAGTCGCAGCTCCAGGGGAAGCTGGTTCCACAAAGTGGGCGCCCCCACAGAGAAGGGCCTCCCCCTAGGGACCACCAGCCGACATTGTCTAGCCGACAGTACCCCAAGGAGGCCCTGTCTATGGGCGTGCACCGGGTGATTGGTATTCGATAATAAGGCATGTTGTCCTGAGTGTTCAACAGACTTCCTAATCCCATACATTTTAGCACAAAATGACATCTTGAAAACACTGTTGAATTAATAAAGCTCAACCATTCCCTCAACACCTTAATAAATCAAGTGCAAGTCTTTGGGTAAAACACAGAGAATGGGAGCCCCAATTTTGTGGACATCTTGGATGCCAAAATGCCATAAGTTACAACATATATTTAAAAATACATCCAAAAACCAGTGGTCGAATCAGGTAATTACTTTTTTGTATTTTATATCAATAATTATTTTTGTTGGCAGAAATCATTGCCCAGGAAACTTCTGCAGAACCATAATGAATAAACAGTAAACAGAACTATTTAAAACTATTGATAAATATTTAGTAGTATTACAGCAACTTTCGCAGTGACATTTTCATAGGCTGCGGTGCCTTTAATTTATGTAGAATATGATACTGAGGTAAAATGATCAGTTTACTGAGACTTGTAGGGTCAGAAGTGGGAACCATATTTAATCCAGAGGGAGTTCTTACTCTGAAACTGAGTTGTTGGGAGGTGAAATGTTAATGCGATTGTGCCTTTTGATCATCATATTAGTAGCATAATTTGACTGAGGCAAAACAGATTTCCTGGGAGATTGAAAGGTAATGCCCAATGCTATCATTTTTAGACCCTTTAAATGAAGTTCACTCAAGAGGATTTCTTTGGAATCACCTTTATTCATAGTTAGCATGTGAGTCCAGTCTGTTTATGTATCTGACAAACAATAGTTCCTGTTGAAACCCTACCATCACTTCCTGGATATAATATACTGTAGTCCTCAGGAAAGGATGGATTTCTGTTAACAGGACCCCCTTCATGAACTCTGCTTCATCATAGACGAGGCAATGGAAATTTTATAAGAGCAAGTAAGCTTTAGATTTTATTCAAAATCTCATGTTCCTGGACTCATTCCAAGTCCTCTCAAGGTTTCTTCCATTCAGCAAATGAGTTTGGCAGTGAAGCTTTGTTTTGAGTCATAACACAAAAATGAATTATTTTGGAACATTTTATAAGGTGGGTTTAATTTAGACTAACTTTTTCATGAAATGCAATCATTTCCTTGGTACTGGCATTAGTGTAGTTTCAGTAATGATGGAGAAAAAGTCTTTTAACATATACAGTTTCCTTGCTTAACTAAAATAGCAAACACCAAAATAAACCAATAATCAACTACACATATTGATCTATTTTAAAAAGCATATTTCCATAAATCTGTGATCTCACTGCTGCAGCTCAAAGGGGAGCTAGTTTATAATTTTATTAGATTGTTTCTTTTGGAATTCCATTAAGTTTGTGTGTTAGCTCTACCTACTGGAATGCAACAATGCATAATTTTGCTTCCTTCCCCTATTAGATCTATACCTTGTTATTGTCAATAGATGTCCAGTTATACCTATTTTGCTTCTTGAATAGAAATCAGTCAGTCTTGATTTAAACAATCCAGTTTACAGCAGGTCTCTAGATATTTATCTGGCAGTCAGTTTTTCAAACTCAGTGTGTCTTAAACGGTAGAGAGAGTATAACTTTGCACTGTAATACTTTAGTCCTCATTGTGCTTATTAGAAAATCCACATGAAATCAAACTGAATTGAAGGCAATTCCAAACTTTATATTAAGAACAATTTTTTTTATTATGTAATAAACACATTTCTTAGGCTGCTGCAGTCAGAATCTTGATGGCTTGCACAAGAAAAAAAATACAATTTAAACATCCACAGCACAAAAATAAAAATACAATACAAAACTGCAACAGTAAAACATAAAAACAAAGATTAAGATGACATCAGATCAGAGAAAGGCTCTTTGAAACAGCTCAATCTTCAAAAATTTATGAAAAACCATAGAAGAGAGAGCTAGTCTGGACTTCAAAGGGAAGTAGTTCTGTTATGTATGTAGGTTTGAATGTCATTGGTTTAGTTTGAATTGTTCTTGTAAAATGTCAAATATGATTGGTTTAAAAAGTGCGGGAAAACCCTGCACTCTGATTGGCTGGCAACTGCGGCTGCTGGCTATAAGTAGCAGCCGCAGCCCAGCCAAAGCAGGTCTGTTATGAGCTGTAGTCACTAATAAACTCTTCACTGAAGCACTCCGCGTCTGACTCTTCATGCAAACTTAACAAGTTCCATGATGTCAGTGTTGCTACAGAAAGCAGCACCTCCTTTTTTCAGCTCTCCTGAAAGTATGGGATTTAGTTATTTCTCCCTAGTAGATTTAATTTCTTAGGCCAACATTCAAAGGAGAAGATAGTCCTCTAAGCATCTGATGCCAACCCATTTAGGGGTTTCTTCATAGATCAAAATCAATACCTTAAATTTGATGATCAGAAACGAATCACAACTAAGGCAAGTGTGACATAATTCCCAATTCCAGAAGTCCAAATTATGCAGGCCACTGTTTTTGGGCCAACTGAACGGTAGTTTCTGAATACTCTTTAAGGAAAGCTCCAAATAGAGCTCAGCATGATTAGTTTAATGCAGGGGTGTCAAACTCATGGCCCACGGGCCAGATACATCATGTGCTGGCCACACCCACCCCTGGTTTAGCAAAGGGGGAAAAAGTCCCGGTACATCACAATGATGTGATGACATGAGTTTGACACCCCTGGTCTAAGGGGTGATTTAATTTAATTTAATTTAATAATTGGACTTGTATGCTGCCCCCTCTCCGAAAGGATTCGGGGCGGCTCACAATTAAAAATACAACAATAAATACTTTAAAAACAAATTAAACCCAACAAGCCCAAATAAAATCAATTTAAACCCCTCCCCCAGGAGGTCAGTCCAGCCCAGCCTGTTCAAACGGCCAAGTTTTCAAATCATGGCAGAAAGAGCGGAGATCCGGGTGATGATAAAGGCATGAGATATTTCAGCTAGTTATTTTAAAAAAGAACCGCAAAATTTGATCCAAGCTGGTCATTCCGCTCTGGTATTATAAAATCTGGAGTGCTCACCCATTCTTGACCAATGTTGCTCAAATGACATTTGAAAATGTGTTCATCACTAATGCTTGAAGGAGAAAAGCTTTAGTAAGTGCTGGCTTCTATGCAAGTGACTACTTGCAGGATCCCTGCTCACAAGGAAGCAAATCACCATAAATCTGTCCTTGTGAAGTTCTTTCTCCTACAGACATTCTCACTGAATGAATAAACGTCTACAGGAGATAAGCATCATCTGAGTGAAATCAGGGGAGAAATGGGACTTCCCCAGAATAATCAAGATTTTCTAGTGTCTCAACAGAGCTTCTGTCTTCAACTTAAGGAGCCACTAATAGCATTTTTCTGCAATGTAGATGGGGGGGGAGGAAATGCAATGAGGGGGGAAAAGGCGAAACCTTCCTTGAGTTGGACTTGTCTCTTGGTAATTTTATGGCTCTCAGTTTGAATTTTTTGAGAACAATATGCAAATGGCTTGCCACTGCTTTCTGTTAGAATGTTATTTTTGACTTTCTAGTCTAGCCTCCTGTATTTTCTTGATGCTTTGCTTCTAATTTTTTTTTAAATCAGCAAGGTTAGGCTAAGTGCTATGAAAGAGAAATAGGAAAAGTAGACTTTAAGGCATTTTCTTAATGTTGTTTTCCTGCCAAAGGTATTGAAAAGAAGCTATTTACTACAAAGAGCACAGCCATCAGTAGACATGTGATTTTCAACAGAAAGCAGATTAAGGAAAAGATACACTTTTTTTTTCTTGTGATTTCATTCTCTTCCATGACTTCTTTGGGTAATGGAAAAAAACCAGTTCACATTACAGGCACATTTAATGAAATCTGAATAAAAGGTGTTCCAAGAAGGTGTGTATCTTCCACATCCTAATCAGGTTTGCTTCATCAGGTTTGCTTTCTTTTTTTTCTGTTTAACTTTTTAACTTTTTAATACAATCATTCCATCTTCAGTTGAACAGTGCGTTTTCTGGGTACAAACAACTTTGTTAAACAATAATCAGAATTACAACATCCTCCATTACATATTAATTCTGCAATATTTAACATAATAATGTCCATCTATTAATTATACTAACTGATTATACATTATTAAAATAGTAGTATTCAACATATTAACCATCATATTAAGTTATCTCTTTTAACACATCATCTTTATTTTGTTTCCCTATTTCTAACTTCCATTTTTATTATTTAACCATTGATAGAATAAGTCCCATACCATATAATATTCGGTTTGCTCTTTCTCCTTAATTGCCAATGTTAATCTATTCATTTCCGTGCATTCTAGTATTTTCTTAATTACATTCTCATCTTCCAATTTTGTGCAAATACAATTCTAGCTGCAGTTAATACATGAATAATTAAATATGTGTTCTCTTTACTATAAATTTCAGGTAGAATCCCTAGGGGAAATATCTCTGGTTTTAAATCAATATGTTGTTTTATCGTTTTTTCCAATCATGTATGTATTTTGGTCCAATATTTTTTTTTTTTGCTTTTGAACAGGCCCACCACATATGATAATATGACCCAGGTATTCCAACATTTAGCTGATTTATCTTTAAACATCCTTGCCAAATGTTTGCTTTCTTTTATGATTGATAATGTTATCTATTCAGCTGCAAATCTTCCAACAATTAAAGGACCTTCAAAATAGCCCCTTTAACTTTACAAATTGTATTCATTGGCCAATCTCACTTTAAAAATATCTTCAACTAGCTGCTTCTTCATAAAAGGCTCAAAGCAGCCGCTTGATTGCATTTAGATAATTGTTCCCTGCTTTTCTCTGATCAGCTCCCTGGGACTCCTTGAGCTACTGTTATGTGCACATCATGAGAGGCCCCTGTCAGACAACTTGGAATTTGTCTAATTTGTCCCTAATTTATTGTGTGAATAGTTAATTGGAGAGGGAATCTCCTTATGTACTCTGTGCATATGCAAGACTTTCATGAATATTCCAGAAATGCAGCAGATCACAAATGTGCAAAATATACTTGTGTTCCTTTTACTGGTTTTGCTCAGACCTATTGAATATTATTATTATTATTATTTATTGGACTTGTATGCCACCCCATCTCCGAAGACTCGGGGCGGCTTACAGCTAAAAACATACATTCATAATAAATAAATAGTTAAAAAAGAATTAAACCGAAACAAGCCCAATATCAGTATTAAAATTAAATACCCCCCGAGAAGGTTATCACAGCCCAGCTTGGTCGAATAACCAGGTCTTCAGGTCGTGGCGGAAAGTGCGGAGGTCAGGGGCCAGACGGAGCCCCAGGGGAAGCTGGTTCCACAGGGCGGGAGCCACCACAGAGTAGGCTCGTCCCCGGGGGACCGCCAGCCGACACTGGCTTGCCGACAGAACCCTGAGAAGCCCCTGCCTGTGTGCTCGCACAGGGCGGTTGGTACTCGATATCGGCAGGAGTCTCTCCCTTAGATATTCTGGACCCATGTCGTGTAGGACTTTGAATGTTAAAACTAAGACCTTGAATCTCACCCGGAGTGCAACCGGCAACCAATGCAGGTCGCGCAGGAGGGGGGTAATATGGGAGAATCGGGAAACTCCCATCACCACCCGCGTGGCCGCATTCTGCACCAGCTGCAGTCTCCGGATGATATGCAAGGGCAGTCCTAGATAGAGAGCGTTGCAGTAGTCGTGAGAGGTGACAAGGGCATGAGTGACTGTACGCAGGGCATCTCAGTCCAGAAACGGGTGGAGCTGGCAAACCAGCCGGACCTGGGCAAAGGCCCCCCTGGCCACAGCCTCCACCTGTTCCTCCAACCGAGCATCCAGGAGGACCCCAGGTTCCACGCCCTATCCACAGGGGGCAACACCTCTCCCCCCATGGTCAACGATGGACATTCATGACTGGACTGAGGTGCCGGTATGTACAGCCACTCAGTCTTGGCCGGGTTGAGTAGAAGCATGTTTCCGTCCATCCAAATCCATACCGCATCCAGGCAACAGGTCATCACGGAGAGGGCATCACTGACCTGGTTTGGGATGGAGATGTATAACTGGGTATCATCAGCATATTGATGATACCTCACCCCAAAACCTCGAATGATCTCACCCAGCAGTTTCATGTAGATATTAAACAAGAGGGGCGAGAGGACCGACCCCTGGGGAACCCCACAAGTGAGCGCCCTCGAGGTCGACCTCTGCCCCCTGACAACACCGATTGCAAACGCCCCGTGAGGTAGGAGGAGAACCACCATAAAACAGTGCCCCCCCACTCCCAACCCCTCGAGGTGACGCAAAAGGATACCATGGTCGATGGTATCGAAAGCCGTTGAGAGGTCTAATAGGACTAGGACAGAGGAAAATCCCCTGTCCCGCGCCCTCCAGAGATCATCCATCAGTGCGACCAATGCCATCTCCGTGCTAAAACTGGGCCGGAAGCCCGATTGGTATGGATCCAGGTAGTCCGCTTCAGGAAAAGTGGAAACTGCTGAGCCACCACACTCTCAACAACCTTCACCAGGAAATGAAGGTTGGAGACTGGGCGGAAGTTGTCTAACACAGTCGGGTTCAGGGCAGGCTTCTTCAGGAGGGGTCTCACCACTGCCTCCTTCAAGGCGGCGGGAAAGACACCCTCCCTTAATGAAGCATTGACCACTGCCTGGAGCCAACCACAGGTGACCTCCCTGGAGGCATACACCAACCAGGAGGGGCACGGGTCCAACAAACATGTGGTGGAACTCAGACGCCTCATAATCCTGTCCACTTCATCCTCAGAGACAGGATCAGACTCAACCCAGATCATATTGGCCAGACTACTTGCACCCCGATCATCAGACCATTGCAAGTTAGAGCACAACCCACCCTGAATCCGCGTGAATTTATCCGACAGATATTGACCAAATTCCTCAGTCCTTCCCCGCAATGGATCCACTGCCTCCCCTGGACGTAGGAGAGAGCGGGTGACCCTAAACAGGGTGGTTGGGTGGTTATCTGCAGACGCTACGAGGGCGGAGAGATAAGATCTTCTCGCCGCTCTCATAGCTATCAGGTAAGTCCTAATGTGGGCTCTTAACTGGGCTCGATCAGACTGGGAGCGGGTGGACCTCCATCTGCTCTCTAAACCCCTCTGATGGCGCTTCATCTCCCAGAGGTCCACGGTATACCAAGGAGCCATCCGGGATCCACGGCGCATGAGGGGACGCATGGGGACAACTCTGTCGAGGGCAGCCATAGCACCCTGTTGCCAAGCGGCTGCCAGGTCCTCGGCAGAGTTGTGGGCAAGGAAAGTGGGAAGAAACCCCAGTTCTGCCCGGAACCTCTCAGGGTCCATTAGGCGTCTGGGGCAGAACCATCTATGTGGCTCCTCATCCCAGCGGTGAGGGGCAGCCTGTTGGAAGACCAGCTGCAGGAGATAGTGATCAGACCATGGAATGGGTAAGGCCATAAAACTGGCCTCCCCTCGATCACTCCACCACTGTTCCGAGACAAAAACTAGGTCAAGGGTGTTCCCCCCCTCATGGGTCAGGTCTTGAATCAATTGGGTCAGACCCATGGCCCCCATGGAGGCCATGAATTCCTGGGCCAAACCCGACACCCCAGGGAAGGCAGGTTAAAATCACCCAGGACCATAAGCCCTGGGAATTCCACCGCCACCCCCAAGAGGATATCAAGAAACCCAGGCAGGGCCGCTGCCACACAGCTGGGGGAGAGGTATGTTAGCAGCAGACCCATCTGACCACCAGGCCCCCACCTCAGGAGAAGGGTTTCACTCCCGCCTATCTCAGGAACAGTGGCCTCCCTTGGAATCAAGGTCTCCCGAATAACAACAGCCACCCCACCACCTTCCCTGGACCCGTGACTGGTGCAAAACCCGAAAACCTGGGGGGCATAAGTCAACCAGAGGGACTCCTCCCTCTGGCCCCAACCAGGTCTCAGTGATGCAGGCCAGGTCTGCAGCCTCCTCCTCGATCACCTCACAGAGGAGGGAGGACTTATTAGCCACGGACCTGGCATTAAAATACACCAGTCTGAGCCCAGGGGTCCCAGTTCCCAGGTCCCTAGACAATTGGGAGGAGGCAATAGGGTCAGAGCGCACCACCGCTTGAAGATAGCGGGGGCGCCCTCCCAGCACATGATATGGCCCTATGCCTCATCGTCTCCTGCCAATCCCAACCACCCTGGGAATCGCAGTCCCGCCCGCTCCCGGGGCCCCCCCCCCAACCCCGCTCCCCCACAATTCTGGGCCAGGCTGCAACACACCTCCTCACAATCATTATCACAATCATTGCCCACCCTCCTCCCTATCTCTCTTAAAAATTTGTCCAGAAATTTAACTAAAGGGGCCCTAGTGACCCTCTTCTTCCCTTTCCTAGAGCCCCAACCCCGCCCCCTCCTCCCGCCATGCCATCTCTCCAGGTTCCATAACCCATCCTCGAGGTAGGCCGTTGATAGTATAGTAGGCGACGCCCAAGAGGGGGGGATCCCCTCAGGGCCTGCAACTCTGCTGCCGTGTAAGACCGAATCGTCCAGGTGTACACATATCAAAGGGGGGGCAGAAGGTCTATGGGTAGAAGTAATAATGTCTGTGTTATAAGACTTGGTCGAGTCCTATGTACTGACAATTGGGGAGTCCAGGTCCAAATCCAGGTTTCCCTCTCACAGCAACCCTGCTGTCGATGTTCCAGGCCTCCATCCGGACTAAGCCTCGCTCTCTCAGTGTGGGCATCCCCAACGAGTTCCATTCGGATCGATGACCAGAGATGTTAAATGGCTTCCATAGGAAGATGTGTACCACTCCTGCTGCTCTCTCACCGCAGCGGAGGGGCGCAGCAAAATCCAATAGCCGTAGACCAAGTCCAAGGGTATATAAACAGCACTGGCAGTCCAAACTCAGGCCTCTAGGGTGACCAGTCTCACCCATCTGTGGCCTACGGCTCGGAGTTGATGGTCCCAAGCCAGTAGCGGATATACCTTGGGGCCGGTGCAGGTGGTACAGGAGGTAAAGGTGGGACAGATGAAATAGATGGCTCAGGTTAATCAGAGCTGGTCGATGCAAAGAACCAGCTGAAGAAAAGGCGGTCAATTTAAAGAGCTGTCGGGGGGGCAACACACAGGCATAGTTCTGGCAGAGACCGATCTTTGGGGGGGGGCTAGGACCAGTGGTGACTGCAGGACCACCTCCAATAAAAACTGTTAACTATGAAGTTGGCCAAAACATATGCTTTTTTTTGGAAAGAGTTCCTCTGAACTTCCCACTACAGTAGGAAAGAAAAGGAGTCATGTGGAATTTCAAAATGTTCAACAAGAACAATAATATGATATGGCTGTACCTACTACTAGCACCCTTAAGTTTTTTTCTTAATACCAAAAAGCAACTGACCTGTTGGAATAATATGGATTGTCTGTCTGCTATGGGACCATGGTTCTCTGTGGAACGATGTTAAAAGTCTACTAGAGCTGAGGTAAGCTACTAAAATATGGTACTGATGCTCAGTTGTTCCATTTCTTTTAAATGGTAATTTGAGCTATTTTCCACAAAATAACTAGTGAAGTTATTTAGTTTTATTCCATTTCAAAAATAAGATGCTTCTATGTGCAAATGAAAAATAAAAAGGCCTTTCCAAACTAGATAGGTGTGAGGGGAATTTTTTAGGATTGAAGAAAGAGAACTGTTGGCCTGATAGTAGCATATTTTTATTAATTTGGTAACTAAATATATTCCTTACCATGGAGAAGAAAGAGAGAGGAGAGAGAGAGAGGGAGGGAGGGAGGGAGGGAGGGAGGGAGAGAGAATAATTTGGAAGGCAGAGTTCCAATTGATTGTAGCTAAAGAAGGTCTATTTTACTTAAAAGACTAGTATGGATTTCTAGACTTCATAGATCATTACCTTCATGATGAAAAGCTTATCAACAGTTTTATGACAATAGGAAAACAAGTACTAATATGACAATCTTCACTAAATGCAATCGTTAGCTTTATAAAATGACACGGTGATGAAATTTTAAAAACCACCCGTATCTTTTAGTCAGGCAAATCCACCTTTTTGCAAGATTTTGTCACAGCATTTAGAAAGCAATTATTCATCATGCAGGCTTTTTAAATTCAGGGATGAAGGTAGTAATTTGAGATTTGTGATTTATGGAGTATAAAAAAGGTTCATTGATGGTCATATTCAAAAACTATAGAAAACACCTTAAAATATTTGTTTTATTAATTTATCTTAAGAAAATCTCAACTTTCCATAGTTCTTCCAAGCGTTTCTTGAAAGAGGTTCTTCAGCAACCTCTTTCTTCCAGCTGCTTGAAGCAACTATAGTTGGAGAACATGATTTTTGATGCATAGCAGAAACAAAAATGGATGCAGGATGCCTCCCCACTGGACTGATGTCAATTAATGATATTTGTTATCCTGTCTTCAAGAAGTTGCATTATATTAGCACTGCAGCAACTTCATGCATATTGACTCATAGACTAGCTTCTGGTTTTGAAGCAATAAGTCTCTAGCAAAAGCTATTTTCTAAGACATAGGACCGTGATGGTGAACTTATGGCATGCATGCCGGAAGTGGCACGCAGTGCCATTACTGCCGGCACACGAGCACTCGCCCAGAAAAGGTCTACTGCGCATGCGTGTGCACTGCTTGCCCGACAGCTGATTGTCAGGTATCTGGTGTGCATGCACAGGAGGCATTAGGGGGGCGCGCGCATTGCCTTCTGGGTGATGGCACGCAAGCACGAGCAGGGAAGCGCGCACGCAATAATCGGCATGGGAGCCCAAAAAGGTTAGCCACCACTGACATAGGATATCTCTGAGGATGTATGATCTATTGAAGACTCTTGTATCCTCCCTGTTTGTCTTTACTACACAGCAATGAGTGGTGCTGTGGCCTAAAGGTGGAGCTCTTGCCTCACAATCAGGAGGCTGTGAGTTTGATCCTAGGTAGAGGCAAGATATTTCTCTCTCTGGGCACTATGAGTAAATATCAGCTGTGAGCTCTGCATTGGTGACAGGAAGGGCATCTGGCCAGTAAACACTCAGCTCCATTCAGTTGCCCCGACTCCATCTCATGGGGTCATTTAAGAACTCCATGGGATCATTAAAAGATTTTTAAAAATGAAGCTGAATTAAAATGAACCAAGATAACTTGCTTTTTTCATGACTGTCTGTAGATTCAATGTCATAACCATTTCAATCAGCTTTGAAAATTACCTCCATTGGAGAAACTGCATCCTTCAAAGATGATTTATGAACTATAGTAGCCTATGATCTGTAAATCAGAAGTCAAATGAGTAAAGTGGGACATTTCATTCCAAAATGTTGTTCATGCCTTTAGGTGTCACAAACTGATCTACATTCCAGAGACATTAGTAGACATGCCAAGAATGGATTTAATATTAATTATGGCATCCAGATTATGCTTGATGTGAAAGATGCAATCAAGCAATCAAGTTAATGGTTTAATTTTTGAAAGTTTAGGATTCCTCTTCTTTTTTTGTAGCTTTTAGGCCAATGAAGACTTCTAGAACTGAAAACGTTTCCCATTTCTTAAGTTTGTAAGTTTCTTAAGATCCAACAATGGATCTAGTTTTTTTAAAAATACTCTAGAACCAAGCTGTCTCTTGATTTTAAAATAAGCAAAATTCAATTCACTTGTTCTAAAAATGTTTCTATTTGTAATATCTCTGGAAGACAATAATTTATATCAAACAAATTCTGACACTTCCATATTAGTCATTTGATCAGCTGAAAGGAGATCAGCTGAAAGGAACTTAAATGACTAAACTTCCTTCTATTGGCTTTACGTGGTATCAGTCACATAGAACTTTATGGAATGTTTAACCTGAAACAGTTATTCATTTGATTATTTGTATTGGTGGAAATACTGTATGACTGAGCAGTTAGTATAAATAGATTACTTCACTGCCTTTTTTTCAAACTTTTTGCTTTAAGATTCCTGCTCGTAAGAATCATCTGAATTTGATTATATCATAACTTCGTACTATAAAAGACTGTGACTTGAACTAGTATTTAAAATTCATTTTAGAAAACAAAGGTATGTGTACATGTATGAGGATATATTTCCTGATCTGAGGGAAATCCTGATCATAAACATTTTAAAACATACCAAAATATTTCTCTGAAATAGTTTTATTTTAGATCTTTTCAGCTGGTCTAGCAGTTACAGTGATATTTAAAACAGGAAGGAAACCCTATGTTGCAAGCATAATAGCAACATAGAAATACATCCCACCTTAACAAAAAATAGTTTCAATTTCTATTTTTTATTTCCATTTCCATTTTCTGGAAAAGCTTTTCATTAACTACCCAACCCAAAGTCCATAGGGTAATTTGCCATCTGCGTTTCTGAAACAGTGACACTGTATTTTAATAATAAGTTACCTATTGCTTTAATGATGCATTGTTATTAATACTGTCATGTAATCTGGGCTGTTAAATGAAATTGAATGATTCATCTCTTTAGCAGCAATATGAACAATACTGACTGAATAGATCATCTTGGCTCTCACATAGATTTCCTTCAAAATGGGATTTGTAATATCCTCCTGAACCAATTGTGTCAGAAAGGTTGTTCACTGGTTTGGAAAGCTAAATAGAGTTGAACCTTGGATAAGAATCTATATAGTAGTGTAGACTCGGATATTTTTTAAAAATGCCAGAAGACAAATGCTTCTTTACTGACAAAAAATAAATAGCATGAACCTGTCCATGAAGCTCAGGTGAGGGAAACATAGTCTCTACTTTACCAAAACAGCCAGGAATGCAAAATGAAAATGAAAATCTGTTTATATTGTCCCTGGTAAGATATCAGCGCTATGTATTGCAAACAGATTTTATTTTTATTTTTCCTCCCTTTTCCTTCTTTTTTTTAGCATACTTTTTCTTCACTCACTCTGTATTATTGCTATGAGCAAAGACATCCTGTAAGCTCTAAAAGGAAAGGAAGAAAGGGAGGGAGATATATGCAGAGATAATGAAAAAAAATAAGCTGACATAAGCTGACTTTTAGAATCTATTATTATATTTTGCTATATCTCCTGTTTGTATTATTATAAGAAATGAAGACAAGCTTGCAAAATTTCAGGAAAATAAAAACAAAAATATCCCACACAAATACTGTACAAGCGATGTTCAGTTTTCTCTCAGTTTATATCTCCTGTGTTTATTTCTCAAGAAAACACAGTTTACAAACAGAGTAATTCATACTATGTAGCCACTAGGGAGAAAGTTAGAAAATACAAAGAAGGCTCAGAATGAAATCATAGAAGGGGTTGAGGAATTTGTTTCACGAGACTAGTTCATCAGAAACTTAAGGACTCAAAAATAAACAAATGCTGTTTTCTTCCTCAACAATGTGGTTGTTCCAGGGGTCTTTCCCTGTTTCCTGCCCCTCCAACCTCCCACCCCACTTTTGTATTTTTAAAAAAAAATCCTCTGAGAACATATTGTCTCTGGGGCTTGCTAAGAAACTTTTTGTGAACTGTTTCATCCTCAGCCAAGCCAAGCACCTCAGAAAACTTCACTATGCCAGTCTATCCCTCATACCTATAAACACTGAATTAGCTATTAACTTCTTAAGAAACTTAAATGGATTGATGGTTTGAAGTCAGCATTCAAAATAGTAGCAGATAATAGCTGTGGACTAACTACAGACATCAGTTACTTGCTGTGGCGCCTTTCTTCAAAAGAAGTTCAAAAGAATGAACATAATGATCCTTATTATCATGAACTGTTTCAGGCCTCAACATCATCCAAGGTTCATGCTGGAACATTCAGGAAATGGCATATGATGTTATTCCTAATTTACTCACAGGAGTATAATTTGGAGAGTACACAGAGGGCAGCTCTTGCCTGTGTTTTAGACCAGAAATTGATGGATTCTATGCTGTAATTTTCTGCCATTTAACCTGCCTTGCAAAGTCTAATAGATAAATAATTTCTATTTATGCTTCACTCTGTCTCTGCAGCACTTGGAAGTTGGAAGCGTGACGTAGTAAATGAACGTAGTAAATGAATTATTGAAGTCCCTGAATCTGCCTACATCTTATTTAGATCCATTTTTTTTTAAAAAAAGTTCAGGAGCATTTGCCAAGAGCATTTACCTCAAGTAGGAGATTATCCTATCTTAATTAATCAGGTCCAATCCTGCATAGTTCTTCAGGTCAGCCAAGATCACCTAGGTGGGCTCACCTAAAAATGTAGGGCTGAGAAAAGCAACTATGCAGGGTTGGACCTGACTAATTCTTTGGTATGAAGCCACCAAGAAATTCCAGAGACGTATGCTACCTTGGTAAGACTTTAAAACTTCCTGGAATAGGCTGGCAATAACAGCCAGTGCTACAACAGTCTTGTATTGTTGCCAAGAAAATCCTATAACTGTAGTCACCAGGGCTGAGTTTGACTCTAAAAAGACTTTATCCTTACCATAAAGCACTATAAAGCGGTATATAAGTCTAAGCGATATTGCTATAATGTCAGGGATTAGACCAGATACTTTTTGCAAGCAAAGCAGATGCTGAGAGGTCCTTGGTGCTCTCTGAGCTTGCTTGTTTTCTTGAAGACATTTCATTCCCTAACTAGGTAACATCATCAGTGCATATTCCCCTTTAAAAGCAGATACTTTGCCATTGAGGTACATGCCCTCCCTCCATGTGATATCTCTCTCACCTCTGTAGATCTTGTTGTGAGCATAACATTTTGCAATGGAATGTACAGTACACTTCTATCTTTGACCCTGAAATGGTAAGTTTTCACAGTGATACCTTGATACTCAACTACTTCCAAACTCATTGAATTTGGTACTCGACACTTTTTGACCTGAAAATGCCCCAGTACTCATTGTTTGTTTGGTACTCAACACGCTGTAAAAGGAAAGGGGGATAGTGCCAGAGGGCAGACAGAAAGTCAGCCATGCTGGGAAGAAGGTCACTGACATAGGAAAAAGGACAGATAGGAAGTCCTTCCCAGCCAAAACAAATAGTCACAGAGTAAATCACATGGATTGTTTGGTACTCATCCTTTTTAGAACTTGTTGTGCCTTCTGGAACCCATTAAGGAGGAGATCCACTGTATTGTCCTTGCTTTTTCTGGTACTAGTGCTGAAGACAGTCATGAGATCTTGGTGATCAGTGTCTATTTCCTAGAGTTGTTCACATGTAACGAATACAAAATTCTGGGACAAATACAAGTCATACTTGGCTAACAACCATTCATCTAGTAACTGAAGTTATAGCAGCACTGAAAAAAAGTGACTTATAATTAGTCCTTGCATTTATGCCCATTGCAGCATCCCTGTAGTCATGTAATCAAAATTCAGGCACTTGACAACCAGCTTGTATTTAGGACAGTTGCAGCTTCCTGGGGTGATATCGATCATTATTTGCAATTTGCATGCAAAATGGTGCTCAATGATCCAAAAAGCCGACCGTGCACTTGCAGGAATACACTAGGAAGAAGAAGTAATCCACTTAACAACAATGGCAAGAAAGATTGTAAAATTAAGTGTGATTCACTTAACAATTGCCTTGCTTGGCAACAGAAATTCTGGTCCCAATTGTGATTGTTAAGTCAAGGATTACCTATAGAACATGGATCCAAATTTTAAACTTTAACAATATCAGGAATATTCACAGCTTTCCTAAGGAATGCAGTAATAACCGTAGCACTTTTCAATTACTTGAACTATACATTGTAAAATTTACCTTACAATGAATATACTCGAGGTACACTTTAGTTATGTTTCAGCAGAAGGCATCCTGCAGCTAATCTTGCCTGAGATTGAAAATGATAGATTATACCTGTTTATTTGGATGTCCAGAAATCATCAGAGCTGAAAGGGAGACTGGGAAGTTAAAAAGCATCCTGAAAGAAAGCAAAAACACACAATGTCTGTAGAAAACAAAAAACAGTTTCTAGGTCTCAGCTTGAGATAATTTTTACCTTTTTTATAGAAAATATTTGCTATGTTAAATTACCAATTAAATAGCCAAATACTTACAGGACTGATCTAATGTTTACTGGAACAAAATTAAGCAATTTACTCTAAACAAATACTTCTCAATCTCAGCAACTTTAAAATATATGGACTTCAATTTTCAGAATTCCTTAGGCAGAATTCCTGGTGAATTCTGAGAGTTGAAGTCCACACATCTTAAAGTGACCGAAGTTGAGAAACACTATTCTAAACAAATGTGAGGAGTAAAGTACAAAGCTTAGCATTTGTAATGCCAGCAAAAGGGTTCTATGGAACAAAAAATGGCAGTCAAAAAAATAAGATACAACAATTTTAACTGATAGGCTGGATTTGATTTGGCCACTCAGAAACAATTAAAGCCTGTAATCTATGTATGACAATCTTTCTCTCCATATGGCTTTTCCTGTTAATCTAATCAGGTTTTTTTGACCAATTCTAGCGCAAGATTATAAGAACTGGTCTAAAAAAGCAGGAGGATCAGTGCTAAGCATATACACAGTTCAAGCAAAGCAAACATGCCATCTAGTGGTTTTAAAATTTGTTGTAATTACACTTGTGGTAACAAGCAAGCACCCAAAAGAAAACTAATTTAGCCTTGACTTACGGCAGTGTTCTTAATCTTTGCAAAGTTGCTTGGACTTCAACTCCCAGAATTCGCCTGAACACAGGTTGGACAATTCTGGAAGTTGAAATCCATACATTTTAAAGTTGCCAAGATTGACAAACTCTAGCTTAAGGTTTTGCATACCACAGCCTATTTCATAAATGGCATGGAATATTATCCTGGATTGCAAGTATATTTACATCATGGTTGTAAAAGGGGAGACCAATGGCCATTCATGAAACATTTGTTGGAAGCATTTGTGTGCCTTTGAATCAGCTTTAATTCTTAGCAACTGCTTGGACACGTCCTCTGCAGTTTTTCAGACATGGTTTGCCACTGCCTGCTTCCCAGGGCTAAGAATGATCTGGCTTTGGCCCTAAAGTAGGACTAGAACTCATAGCCTCCCTGGTGTCCTATCTACTACACCAAACCGACTCTTATCTTGTTAGATGGAAATATATTTGTTAATCAAGTCAGAAATGTAAGGGCATCTGTGCAGGGGAGGGATTCAAAAATCCCAGCAACTGGTTTGCTGCCCATTGGCTGGGTGGGTGTGGCCATGGTGGGCGTGGCCTATGAAACTTCTGGGAGGACCTTTTTTTGCCTTCCCAAGGGTCCAGAGGCTTCCCTTGGACCTTTGGGAGGACAAAAACGGCCTCCCCGGGCTCTGAAAGCCCTCCAAAATCCAGAAACATTCCTGTTTCATGACTTCCGGTAGTAGTTTCCCACTCCCAGAGCCTCTGCGCAGACCCTGCACTTACCTGCATCGAAAATGGACTGCGTGGAGACTCCTGGGAGGGAAGAGGTGGGGTGGGTGGAGCCAGCCGGTCGGTTCAAATACCAATTCAGCAAACCAGATGCAAATTTAACATCCAGTTCGCCTGAACCAGTAGAATCCCACCCCAACCATCTGTGCTATCATCCTTCAACAGAGTTTTGAATTCATACTTTCCAAGTATTAACCCCCATACACAGATGGTTAAAGATGATGAGATATCCTGGTCCCATCAGCTAACCAGTTTAGCAAAAGAATATGTCTTATCCTGGCCTGAATCTTTCCAGCAAGACTGCCATTTCCTGGTTTACCCCTGAGAAAAGGATTAGTGAAAAAACTTTTCAAGCAGAATCCACAGCTTTCCCACTTGGACTTGAGAAACAATAAACACAGTATCTTAATTACATACCCCACATCTCATGTCTCAAAAGAGCCGAGAAGTATAGATGGATCAGACCCCTGATCCATCTCTTGCCCATCAGTCTGTTATCACAGTGGACAGCCAACTGCACAAGGAAGCCCACCAGTTTCTGAGCAGATGGCCTTTGGAGGCAACTACACTCTCATCAAGGCCAACAGCCATTGATCTCCAGCATTTTCATGAATTGGTCCATCTCTTTTGGAACACAGCCAACTTGATAGCCATTACCACATCACATGGTAGCAAATTCAAAAAATGAATTAAAGGTTGTGTAAAAAAAAACCTTTTGTCTGTCCTAATTCTTCTAGAATTCAATTTCATTGGGCAACCTCTGGCTCAAGTGGATTCTACGATCACATGTATGTAAGATTGCAGTGAGATTTTTTTTTACTCCTCTGCTTAATAAATTTCATTCTGTTTGACTAAACTGGATTAGTCAGTTAGGTTGTAAATCCTTGGCCTGGGGGCAACTTCTCAATTGCTGTAAATTATTTGGATTCCCCACTACAAAATCTAGAACCCTACTGGGCTCCAACCTTAGCAAAACAATTTTTAAAAATAATTCCTTTTTTTAATCAATACTGCTGGTTTCAGCAGCTAGCTATTTCCCAGATCAGTAATTCCAACATCAAGAAGTGCATGGGGCAGAACCTAGTAGTCCAAAAGATATGGTGGCTGGACCACACTTCCCAGCATGCTTCATCATGCTGTTGGGGGGCTGCTGGGAATTGTTTTGCAGCAGCTTTTCAGGGACTCCAGATTCCTCAATGCAGGGCAGAGTAGAAGGATATACAATACATATGTCAGTTAGAACACTTGCTAGGGAGGGCTGAACACTGAAAATGCTATGAATTAAACCCATTCCAAACTAGAAGAATAATCAGCAACAAGAAGTGGTACGGAATGGAAGGAGGGAGGGAATCTAATGAAGTCATAGGACACGAGTCTCAAAACTGTCCAGCTCATCAACCCCTTCATGAAGCTTCAATTGTTCATTGGTCCCCAAATATTTATGATATGAAAATAATTTAATAAATACTACTGTAACTAACAGTACTACAATTCATAATAGTAAAAACAACAACAATAATAATCAACCCCTTAGATAGGCCCATTGACCCTTCGTGTTTGATATTTACCATTTTGGGGACTCTGACATAGAATCACTCTGTCCATTACTGCTATCTCAATTCTTAGACTGAAAACAGGCATTCAAAAGGGGGGAAAAGATCTTGCTCATAATACTATTGTGAATGGTAGATGTGTTTCTGGTTTACATGATTAATCTCATGGAAGGAAAGTCTTTTATTATTACAGCTTCAGCAGCCCATCTTGTACGACCATCTGGCTTTATTATAAAATGATGTTGGACTTATTGCTGCTTGAGATTTTTTTAAAAAATGAAGAATAATAAAAGCTCAGTTTTGCCTTAGAGCAGCATTTTTGCATTTTCCCCTAGTTCAGCAAGCAAGAGAGGATTACTGTGACTGAGCAATGTGGCTCCCGGGGAGCTTTTCTGTCAAGTCTGCTTATAGAAATCACAGAATAATTGCTTTTTCTACAAAGATTATATGGAGCTTATACTTATAGTGTTAAAAATGTTCTGTATTATTCCCAATATATTGGGCATATTTATACACTAGTATAAATGCCCTTCCCACACAGGATTAATGCCCACAGAGGCTTCCCCCAAAACTGTGTTGTTGTTTGAGAATTATGAGGGATGAGAGAAGGTTGGCACAGTGATTAAATTAACAAGTGGATATGGATTGTTTTCCCATCCCACTCTTGGAATGAAGGAGGTAAACGTACTAGAAGCAATCAGTTGTGTTAATTGTGCAGTTATTAATTCTGACCTTTATTTAATGCACAGATGGTCAGACATGCTTTTCTGGGGTAATTTTTTAATCAAACTGGGAATAGCCTGTATCTTTTTTCATTATACTTAAAAATAATAATTCTGCAAGATGATGTACTGTAGGGCAGGGTTTCTAACATCTCACCAAATGGTACCTTCAAGGACTCTGAGGTAGTCATTCTACAGATAAAGACTACACAGGGACTATTTGAGAGGGAGAGCAACCTTCTAAACAAACTAAACAAAAATGTTTCTCCCTATGGTATAGGGAGAAACTATAAGATAGACATGGAAGCAGCACAGGATTAATGGAATTAAATATGTTTCCACCTTCAACAAAGTTAAATGTTCTTACATTCATCTGTCATGATGACCACCCAAGAATCTTGTGATACATTATCTGCCCTTACTACAGTATTAGGGGTTATTATACTCTTAAAGTAATATTTAGAGAAGTAGGGAACCGGTGCAAAATACTACCAATGGTAGATCTGGACGTCTCTCAGTGTTAATATAGTCCCACCCAGAGGTGGCATTCTGCAGGTTCTGACCAGTTCTGGAGAATTGGTAGCAGAAATTTTGAGTAGTTCGGAGAACCAGCAAATACCACCTCTGAATGGAGATTTTACAGTATCCTTCCCCTGCCACACCCTCAGAACTGGTAGTAAAAAAAATTGAATCCCACCACTGGTCCCAACCATCCAACCTAAATCACAGATGCTGGAAGGCTTGTATTGGGAAAAGGCTGAGAAAACTTATTCCATACTGGATCAGAATAAATGGAGTTGCTTGACCCAAGCTCTGGGCTAAGGATGAGATGAAGGCTGCATGGGCAAATATGTCCTTAAAGAACAGTGATTGAGCCATCTTTGAGCCAAGGCTCAGGGAAGGAACTGTGGATACACAAACACACGCACAAACACACAAAGCAAAGCAAATGCTTCAAAATATTAAGAAAGTACATTTAAGTTAAATGAAAATATAATTAGAAACTCAGTTGAGTAAAGTCACTAAAATCTCACTACAGCTTCTTCCTTGGCGTAACCAGTAATAATCATCAATGACTATTCTAATCACATTTTGATGGTTCATTACTATATTCCATTGCTTATATTCTCTTTATGATAACTTTTAAGGTACCTGAAGACATCTGACAAAACATACACATAGATTCACATTTAGATGCAAAAACACTTCCGTTTATTTGAATGCAGTTACAGAAATAATCAAGGAGAACCAATGTTCTTTGGGTGGTTCTTATATCAAAGTATATTTCAAAGTGTTCCGGGTTATATAACCACCATAATGTCATCCAGTGGCTTTCTGGAGAAGTTTGGCACAGTGGCGTCTTTACTGGGGTATCCAACTGGCAGCAGCAGAAGCAACTTTTCATTTGGTGGCCGCTCAAGTAAAACTCTTAAGCGTGGGCCACAGTTCAGTGGCGTTGTAGTGACTGTCACCAGGCCCACATTCTAAAAGCAAAAAGAGAACAAAATATGAAAATATTGTATAAGAATAGCATTCTTCATCCATTTTGTTCATGCCCTATAAATCTCTGAAGAACCTACATGCTTCAAGTTTTCACCACAATATTTCATTCTGGAATACCTTGTCCCTTATACCAAGAGACCCTTTCCCTGTTTAAGATGGCTGTCACACTGAAATAATTATTTAAGGATTTTGCAAAGAGAACCAGCTTTAGTGATTTGTTATACATGTTGTATGTTTGTATGTTCTTATTATATAGCAAACCACTGGTGAGTAGGTGGCATACAAACAATTGTACAAATGATTAGATAGATACATAGATAATAGATAGGTAAGTATATGTGTATCTAACATAAGTATATGCTTGAACATACATAATCTCTTCAGAAAGTATAAGTACTGCAATTATATATGTTTCAATACTGATATATTTTCATAACTGTGTAATATACATTTATGATACAATACAATTATTTTCTGTTCAGGTTAATACAAAATTACCTGCTCTTTAGTCAAATAGAATTCATAAGGTATTCATCACATTATGTCCATACAAATTTATTTGTAACTAGCCTATTTTCAGGCATTTTAATAATGCTTATGTACATGTCAGTTTGTAATATATATATTGCAACATATGCTATACTTAATTCCAAAGGGATTTGGCTTGTTGTTAAAACTCCATAATCGTATAATATAAAGACAAGCAAATTATTATAGTGTGGCTTTCTGATGAAATGGACTGTAGTCTATAAAATCTATGCATAAAAGATTATATGAAATGTTTCATTGTTTTACCATATACATAATTCTTGTTATTTGTTTCTCCTTTCAGCTAGGGGCAAAAACTCAATAACTCATGCCATAGATCTTCTAATGTGAAGCTATCATTCAAAAGCTATACATTTGGCTTTTCTTTGAGGATGCATGGGAAATCTGTTGAAGAGCTGAATTTTGTAATAGAACTGGATAGAACAATAGAATTCAAAGGGGCTTTTTACTGAGTCTAACCTTCACTCAGTGCAGGTAACTAAAAAAAAACCTGTCTTTCACTGGCTTCCTTCTGAACACATCTAGCAAAGAAAGCCAAGTAGTTTCAATGTTAAACTACCATAGCTTGGATTCTTCCCCCCCAAATTTAATTGAATCTGCCTTCTTATTACTTAAATTCACTGTTTTGTGTCTGAATTTTACAATGATAGAAAATGAGTCCTGGGGATAAACCAGTAGGGATAAGTCCCAAATATGCCTTACACAAGTTATATTCTGTGGAATATACTGTAGAACCAACTGCCTCTGGACCTCCGTCTGGCCCCTGACCTCCGCACCTTCCGCCACAATTTGAAGACCTGGCTATTTGACCAAACCGGGCTGTGACTGCCTCTCGGGGGTGTGGGATAGTTTTAAATATTTTAAATTTGATATTATTGGGCTTTATACTTGTTTAATTCTTGTTTAATTGTATATTGTATATGTATGTTTTTAGTTGTGAACCGCCCCGAGTCTTCGGAGATGGGGCGGCATATAAGTCCAATAAAATAAATAAAATAAATAAATATGCTTAGTCTTATTTTCTTTTTTAAAAAATAGAGAAGAATTTGGAGAGAGCCCAGTCCACTAAAACAAAGGGCCCAAGTTTGCTATTTGCAGTGCTCGAACTGAAATATATACAATATAAATTAAGTGTTTAGAATAAATGTGCTTATATTACATTGACAGATTGTCAAAGAATTTTAGTATGTTAACTTTGCCCTAAACTTGCTCAATAGAGTTAAGTGAAAACACCCAATCTTCCAAGATTACAACAGCCTGTATATTCTGTCAAATATTGTGTGCAGCCTAAAATACCTTTCCATTAAGACAGAACCAATTTCTCTTTTTCTCCAGATGTGGTCTAAGATAAAATGTATAGTGAAAGCAGGCATTAGTTTCCTTAAAAATGATGATTGTGCATAATCCTCCTCATTGATTATATTTCTTTATGCTCTTGATCTTATCCAAATTGCAAGCATACCTCTAAGGCAGCGAGAAGGATGCCACATGCAATAGAAACACTGATCTCATTGTAGTAGTGAGTTTTCTTTTTCCCATCTGGAAGTATTCCATACACCTGCTTGAATATGAGAATCAAGTACGGAGCACTATCCAAATATTCTTTGATCCAGTTTGTCCTAAGAAAGAGTCATTTTTAAACAGCGGTTTAATATTAAATATTTGCACTGATAGTTATAAAATGCAAATGTATTATACAATAAAAGTCTGGTTGAAAACCTTCTACAAAACTGTTTGAAAGCTGCCAGACATAAAACTTACTATTTTTCTACCTAAAAATAAAACTGCTTGCATTCTGTTCAGCACCTTGGCTGGAACAACGCATATTTGGCTTGTACTCAGTGATGGGATTCAAATTTTTTTACTACTGGTTCTGTGGGTGTGGCTTGGTGGGCATGGTGTGACTTGGTGGGCATGGCAGGGGAAGGATACTGTAAAATCTACATTCCCACCCCACTGCAGGAGAAGGTTACTGCAAAATCCCATTCCCTCCCCACTCCACTAACCTGCTTTCCAGCTCCGTTCTCCTGTGCAGGGCAACAAAAGAAGACTCAGCCAATCAGCTGGGACTCAGGAGGCAGAGAATAGATGGGGCTGGGGCCAGTCAGAGGTGGTATTCCAAACTACTCAAAATTTCCACTACCGGTTCTCCAAACTACTCAAAATTTCTGCTACCGGTTCTCCAGAACTGGTCAGAACCTGCTGAATACCACCTCTGATACAAACTGTAACTAAAAATCCAAACAAACCAAGCTGCACTAATTAACTTGACAGGGCAGGCGGAGGAATTTCAGATTGGAAAGCACGGCAAAACTCACACAGTTGGGAAGATGCCAGAAACACAGATAAGCCATGATGAGACCAGAATTTGCTCCCAACAGCTTGCTGTGCGCAGCTTCCCTTTTTAAACACTGTGTTCCCAGCTGCAGCTAATGAAGGGAATCAGGGCCCTTTCCTCCCCCGTAACCCCAAAAACTCATATTGCTTCCTTCTCCGTTCCTCCCTGCGTGCCCTAGGATGAAGAAGAGGTGGCCCTGGATCTTCCTCCAAATGTCCAGCCGGACTGTGCCCTTCCCCAGTTTCTTCCATAGCTAATGGAGCCACACTCCCACTCCCTGTCAACTGTTCAGTCTCCCCCTCCGAATCAGATTTACTGACCTTGGAAAGATGGAAGGCTGAGTCAATTTTGAGCCTAGTGAGATTTGAACTGCCAAATTGCAGGCAGCTGGCAGTTAGCAGAAGTAGCCTGCAGTACTGCACTCTAACCACTGTGCCACCAAAGCTCATAGTCCTTGACTTAGGACTACAATTGAGTCCAGAATTTTGAGGGGGTCTGTCATAACTACAAACAGTCATTAAGTGACCACTGTAAGTTCATATGTAAACACAACAGCAGGTAGGTCAACTGTCAAAGTGAACAAATTCCCAAATTGGGACATGTCCTTCTGTAGAAGAGTTGCACCAAATTAGCTCTTCACCATTTTGAAATCTCTTCACGAAGATATTGGGAGATACCACCACGATGTTCCACCAAACTCTATGAAATTTAACATTAGCACCATCCAAATTGGAGAGCAGGTGCTGCATCTGTAGGTTTCAAACTCATGATTATATTTCTACACCAGAGGAAATGAGGTGGATGAGCCAAGAATTTGAAAGGTCATTGAAGCTATGATAAAAAGATGTAGTAGGCTTATAATTTAGGCCTAATAGGCACCATGCAGAAATAAATTATATAGATCTGAATTGGGGGTGCAAATTAATGAGGCGTGCCCTTTAGTTAATTATTGTTTTTATGGTCACTTGTGAGACTCAGGGGCCCCTCCTCAACTTTTGCATGGTATATAAGGATGTTTGGTCCTCAGGTTTTCCATCAGCTCATCTCTGCTTCTCCAGTCTTCTCCTTGCAGAACTTGGTAAGTGATGGAATTGACTCTGTTGGTTTCTCCCTTCAGAAATCCTTGACTCTCTGTCTCTTTCTTTTCTCTCTCTGCTTCTCTACTTGGATTCCTTCTGACTTTACTCAGCTGGGTAGAAATCTTTATTCTGTCAGGATGGTGCTTATCATAATCTCAATGGACATTTGACCAAAAGACATTGAAAGGAGAAATTAAGAATGACTCTATGGAGGAATATTGTCCATTTAGGATAGCACAGAAAGACAAAGGGATGACGAGGGATGGCATATTACTATGCTGAAGATTGCTGTTTCTTCTCTTTGAACAGAGGTCTATCTTCAGTAATCAATGTGTTCCATGATTTTCAATTATCGTATAGCCAAGTTGGGAGTACACGAGACATGGATCTACCAGTTGTGAAGGGTTCCATATTTTCCAAAATGTGCAAGCTATAAAGGGACATTAGAAATAAGAAGCAAAAAGTTTAGCGTGATGGGGTAGCATGTAGCCAATGTCCAAGAGGGGCTAGAATGATGTTCTCAAAAGAGGTTGATGGAACTAGATGGAACCCCACAGAAGGAACCTTTCTCCATGCTCTGCTTGATATTTTCCATGTCACATTTGACAATGGTCTTCCCTGCTCCCGAACCACCCTGAATAAAACAATGTTGTATTTCTTTTCAGACATTCCTCCATCTTTCTCAAGATGTCCTGCTGTCCTGTACCCACCTGCATCCCTACTTGCAGTTCTCCCATTTGCTACCCAGTGGGTGGCTTGGGGTCTCTGTCCTCATGTGGTCTTGGCTCCTATGGAATGGGCTCCTCAGCAGGTGGTTCGATGGCAGCGGCCAGCCTGGCCATAGCCCCTGGGGCCAGTGTGAGCTGTGTCAACCAGACCCCTCCATCTGAACTCCTGGTCCAGCCATCTCCTTTCACTGTTGTCCTTCCGGGAGCCATCCTCGCTGCCACGTCTGAGCCGGTTCGTGTGGGAGGATACACCGCGTGTGCTTCTGGGTCTTCTGGTGGAGGCGCAAGGCTCCGATACTTCCCATGTGGTCCCTGTAAGTAGTAAGGATGCATCTGCTCCCAGGGGGACCACCGGCAAACAGACTCTTGTGACCTGAGTTTACGATGAAGATCTCATAGACCTGGGTGCCCGTGATCTCAAGCATCCATACATCGATCCCTCCAAAATGTCCAAAACTCTGTGCTTATCCAATAACCAAAATCCTCCCCTGTTCTTCAAGCTTTATTTATTTCAATGCTTCTTTTGTTCTCTGCTTTCTTTTACCTCCTGGTGATAGCCCTCTCTGAAACATGAAGAAAAACTCACATGGATTCTCTTTCGCTTCCTCCTTGGGCTTGTCAAAGTTGTAGTGCCAAATCTGGTTCTGATCTTTCTCTTCTGCCTCCAACATCTCCTTGTCCCAATCTCCTGGCCTCCGATGGGATTCCACTCCTCCTTGGAGTTGGACCACAATTTCATGGCAAATGTTCTTAAAATTTCTATCTATTAAAGATTCACTGCAGCATCCACACATGTTTCTTTTGTGGTTCTTTCTTGCTAGCTCCTCCTTGGAGGATCCAAGTTCCTGGTTATGTCAGATTTCCTGCTCTGGCTTTCCTTGCTAGTGTTGTGGTCCATTGGCTGCCAGCAGAGATAGCAGCAGAGTCAGAGGAGGAGGAAGGAGTGCCTGGGCCTTCTGGTGGAGAGACAGCTGTCTTTGGGGCCTGAGTTGAGTGAGGGGGAGGAACAGATAGGGCCCATCCCAGATACATGTATGCAGGGAGAGGAGAGGAGAGGAGAGCAAAGGAAAGCAATAAGCCGGCTCTCAGGGAAAGGCAGACATAGATGCTAGCCAGCCTCTCCCTGGGAAATAAATAGGAGAGGTTTGGGAGGGGCCAGTTGTCACAAACAACCATTTATTTCTAGTCCACAGCAAGCAATTTGGATTCCTTGGCTAAACCCAGATTTGTTGGGACTAATTACATTTGATATTTTGTTTATCCCCATGAATAAAAGACTGTTACTGCCCTGTTACAAAAAGGGGTTTGTTTTACTTGTGAGTAAACAGCTTATCATTACTTGCGAAGGCTGGGTCAGAACAGCTAGACCTATCTGCAGGAGAAGAGTAGGCAAAGCTGAAGGGAGGAGTAAAACATGTCAGTTTGGAATCATTGTGTTGCCACAAGAGACACAAGCCATTGACCCTCATCTGGCACTTAATTTAGCACTGATGGTTAGTGGACCAGATTCTTGCGTAAAGGCCACAGCAATATAAAGTCATCTGCACTATTAACCCAACAAACAGTCCTGATTATTTGCTCCTGACATCATCCTAACGAAAGCAATTTTTTTATCCTGTAGAGGACAGAGCAGGGTCTTGACAGGAGGTAGAATCCCTGCCAAGACTTTGCAATAATAGTGTTGTAATAAGACATCAGTATAGGTTTTGTAGTCTGAAATACCAGGAAACGATGAAGGAACCTAAACATTGTGACATAGGTGCTGATTTTCAAAGATACACCACCAATAGATGGCAAAACTGTACTGATTTTAGCTGGCCAAATTTATGCAGAAGAGGAACTCATTGGCCTGGGAATGGTGACCTCTAGGAAGCCTTGGTTGGAAAAATGGATGGATGGAACCCACACTGCATATCGGACATTAATACAATCAAGAGAGTCCAGAGATATTTCACGAGAAGAATCCTCCACTCTTCTGCTCATAACAGAATACCTTATACCACCAGACTTGAAATTTTGGGCTCAGACAACTTAGAACTATACTGCATTTGGTCTGACCTAAGCGTAGTACATAAAATTATCTGCTACAATATCCTACCTGTCAATGAATACTTCAGCTTCAACCACAACAACACACAAGCACACAATAGATACAAACTTAAGGTAAATGGCATCAAACTTGATTGCAGAAAATACGACTTCAGCAACAGAGTGGTCAACATCTGGAACGCCCTACCTGACTCTGTGATCCAAAACTTTAACCTTAGACTGTTGACCTCAGCCCATTCCTAAGAGGTATGTAAGGGGTGTGCCTAAGAGCACCAATGTGCCTACCGTTCTTGTCCTAATGTCCCCTGTTATTCATATCCATTTCATGTACTCTTAATCATGTTTTCGATTATATCTGTTATCTAAAACATGCTTGACAAAATAAATAAATAAAATAAATAAGAAAGACTCCCATTCAGGGCAGATTTAAAAAATGGATGGATGGATTTTGTCTTGTTTGAGACACTTTAATTTTTGGATTATAATATCATAATGGCAACCACTGGCAAAGTGGTAAGAATACAGGGGAGAATAGGACTGGTAGAGCAACCTGCAGAGAGGATAATTACACCAGATTTGCTTCAGAAAATGTTTGATCAACTGGGCAAAGTATGAGCAAAGGAATTTTAATTGAAGAACAAAAGAAATTTCCAGAGGCGATAAATGTTTCTCAACAAGTCAAGTTTTTTCATGGCAATGATAGATGCTAACCGAAAGAGAAATGGAAATAATGAATTATGTAAAGCCAAAAACTTTGAGTTTGTGGATAAACCAGGGAAATGGCCTGGTTAAAAAAAAAAGTCAAGTGGATTCACTTAACAATGGTAGTGCTCACTTAAGGACTGAGATGTATCTTTTATGATCACCGCATCTGCTTAATGACAGCTGCAAAAGCTGTGGTAAAACTGGGTGCAATGGCGTGGTGAACCACTGAATGACCAGTGGGACCTATGACCCGTGAAGCTCCAAAATGAAGTCGAAGTTGATAAATGAAGGTTAATGAGATGTTGGGGTTTTCCTTAGAGTTCTTTGGAAGAGCCAATTGGGAAACTGGATGAGACTTGGGGAGATTCTTTGCCAAAATTTAGAGTATCTTTTTTAAAAAAAGAAACATTTTTGCATTCCTCAGTTTGACCCTGATAATCTCAACTTCACAAATTAGAATAGAATCAAATAGAGATGGAAGGGACCTTGGAGGTCTTCTAGTCCAGCCTCCTCCTCAAGCAGGAGAAGCTCAACCTTAAATACTCAAAGAGCCAACAAAGGTTCTAATCAGAAGCCCCCCGTTCAATTCTGGAGCTGACTGGAAGTCTGGTTCCCCCACCATAGGGTCTCCTAGTGTGGTGTCTCTTTTCCCTCTGCTGATTGGAATTCAGGTTCCCCCCACCATAGAGTCTCCTCCTAGCGCAGCATCCTTTTCCTCTACCTGTCCTAACTGAAAGCCCTATCAATTGTGAAGCTGACCAGCAACAGGGAGCCATAGCAGGGGGATGAAAGAGCCACATGTGGCTCCAGAGCAGCGGGTTGCCAACCCCTGCCCTATACCATCTCAGACAAGTGGTTGTCCAGCCTTTTCTTTAAAACCTCCAGTGATGGAGCACCCACAACTTCTGGTGGCAAGCAGTTTCACTGATTAATTGTCCTCACTGTAAGGAACTTTCTCCTTAATTCCAGGTTGCTTCTCTCCTTGATCAGTTTCCAACCATTGTTTCTTGTCCTGCCTTCAGGTGCTTTGGAGAATAATTTGACCCCCCTCTCCTTTGTGGCAGCCCCTCAAATACTGAAATATTGCTATCACGTCACCCCTAATTCTTCTTTTCTTTAGACTAGCCAGACCTAAAACCTGCAGCCATTCTTCATATGTTTTAGTCTCCAGGCCTTTTGATCATCTTAGTTGCTCTTCTCTGAACTTTCCCGAAGGCCTCAACATCTTTTTTTGTGGTAGGGTGACCAAAATTAGTAGCAGTATTCCAGGGGTGGCCTTACAAGGGTTTTGTAACACGGCATGAATACTTCGTGTGATCTCGATTCTATGCCTCTGTTAGTACAACCCAGGATTGTATTAGCTGGCCAGGAGGGTCTCTTTCAAGAAATACTGGTCAACCATGTCACGCAGTGGTGGGTTTCAAAACTTTTTCTTACCGGTTTGGTGAGAGTGCGCGCTTTGTGCATGTATGCATGCTTTGTGCGCTTTGCGTGTGTGCAGCGTTTGCAACTAACCTTCTCCTGCAAGCCCTGTGTGTAAAACAGTGGATGTGCAGCAATCCACTGTGCCGCGTGAAGCAGCTGAGATTGAAAAGCAGGAAATAAAGGTAAATAGAGTCGGGGCAGGTGGGAGGGCCCAGCAGCTGATCGTCGGAGCGAACCGGTTTGCTCACAGATGATCGTTGGAGCAACCGGTTTGGTCAAACCGGGCTGAACTGGTAGAATACCACCACTGATGCCATGTGATCCAACTGTTCTCTAGCTTTGAGACATTTTCTTCCCCTCATAGTTGACATTCTTGTCAACTTTTTTTTTCAATATCCAGGATGGCTTTGTTGCTTCCAGCCACCGTCCCAAATCCAGTCTCCCCCAGGATGGAATGAGAAGAGCCAAAACTTTCCAGCTAGGGGCATCATGAAATATCCAAATGCTAGGGTTGGATTTGCTTGGACGTGGCCAAGACATGGCCTCCTTTCCATCTTAGTTTTATGTTGGAACCTGAGGCCATCTAGTTAAGAACATCTGCCTTCTTGTCACCTTTTAATTATTTTGACGTTATGAAACCTCCCCTCAGCAAAGATTCTTTCACATGAGTTCTGAGCCATCCACCTGCTTTATAATTGCAGGAAACTTCTTTTCATAGGTGGAAATAAGAAAGAACAACTCTTGTGTCACCCAACACCTTAAGGCTGAATGTTTAAGCTGACCACTCACGTTCAGGAAATGAAACAGGAAGAAGGCCAGACAAAAAAATGGGTCACTTGAGAAGCCAAATAATCTTCATCTTCATGACCATCTAAGCTGATCAATGCAAATATTTTGTATATCTACTTACAATGACCCTGGACAAGGGGTGTCAAACTCGATTTCATTGAGGGCTGCATCAGGGTTGTGTTTGACTTCAGGGGCAGTGGTGGGATTCACATTTTTTACTACTGGTTCTGTGAACGTGGCTTGGTGGGTGTGGCAGGGGAAGGAGACTGTAAAATCTCCAGTCAGAGGTGGTATTTGCCGGTTCTCCAAACTACTCAAAATTTCCACTACCGGTTCTCCAGAACTGGTCAGAACCTGTTGAATACTACCTCTGCTCAGGGGGCTGAAAGGGCATGGCAGGGATGGACATGGCCAGGGTAAGTGTAGGCAGCTTGACGTCCTGCAGAACTTCTGCCAGTGAAAACGGAGCCTGGGAGGTCCACGTGCAGCCCTCCCAAGCTCCATTTTCACTGGCAGAGGCATCATGGACTAGTCCTTCACTGTTTCCAGGGTGGTCCCATGGGCCAGATTCAGGGGTGAGCTGCTGGGGGCTCACAGGGTTTCAGGAGAGCCCCTAGTTAAGATTCTGTGCACTTGGGAGAACTCCCAAATCCCACTCCTAGCTGGCCCCACCCACCCTTCCCCTCCCCTCCCAAGAGTCCCCACGCAGCCCATTTTGGATGCAGATGAATGCAGAGCCCTCATGGAGGCTCGGGAAGGGTGAAATATGGGCCTCCTGGAAGTTTGGGAAGGCTGGAGATGAGCCTGTTTCCAGCTTCCAGAGAGCCTTCGGAGCCCGGAGAGGGTAAACACACACACACACACCACCATGATGCAGGAGGCTGACTAGGCCATGCCAACCCAGCAACCAGGCAGAGAACCCTTTGCTAAAATCTTTGAATCTCACCCCTGGGAAAGGACCTTGGCTCCTCCACATGAGGTAGATCCCTGAGTGGCCCTGGGAGAAGAGTCAACTGGCATATATTGATACGTGTGGAAAACTCCTCAAAGTTGTGAACTCATCTTTGTGAGAGGCCCATGTGTGGAGAGGTAGATCTAAAATCCACAAACTTACCCCACCCTCAATAATAATTTGAACATTTTGCTAACAAGAAACCCAGGCTAAGCTCTCTTTCCCAACATGCTAGCAATTTATGTATAAGATTCAATTATTTAAAATTATTTTTACAGAAGAATCTTTAGCCACAAATGTTTTCCTGCTTACAGTCTGCACAGTACAGACTGGATGTTGTTATACTCTCTGTGAGAAACTGGGCTTTGAAATGCTGGACTATTAGATAAACCAAGCATTCATTCTTCTAAAGGTGTTTATGACATAGGGCCTGCAACAGAATATTCCTATTTATAAGTTTCACTGTTTGTTGCAAAAGGGAAATGTTATGTATGTAGGTTTGAATGTTATTGGTTTATTTGAACTGTTCTTGTAAAATGTTAAATGGTATTGGTTTAAATAGTGCGGGAAGAAACCCTGCACTCCCATTGGCTGGCAACTACGGCTGCTGACTATAAGAGGCAGCCGTAGCCCAGCCAACTTGGGTCCATTCGAGCTGTAGTCACTGAATAAACTCTTATCTGAAGCTCCCCGCATTTGACTCTTCATGCAAACTTAACACTGGCGACGAGGATGGGATCTCCCTGAAGAAGAGACAATGCGGAAGGTGAACAGAAAAGCGAGATGGCTGCGCTGAACACCCCCCCAGCCCCATTCGATCTGGCGGTGGAAGACTGGGAATCGTATGCGGATCGCTTCCAGATGTACCTGGAAGGAAACGACCTCGCCGATATTCCCGAGAGATGGAAGAGGGCGGTATTTCTCACGCACTGCGGTCCGGCAGTCTTCAAGATGCGCGGAGCTGCAGAACTGAAGGTAATGGAATGGCCTGATTTGGAAAAGCTTTTAAGAGCCCATTACGCCCCACAAGTATCGTGCCTCATTAAGAGACACGAGTTTTACTGTCGGGAAAGCGAGAATGTTAATGACTTCGTGGCAAGTTTAAGGGACATTGGGGGTGCTTGTGACTTTGCCAACTTAGAAGAGGCCATGTGTGATCGGTTTGTCTTAGGCCTAAAAGATAAGGTCTTACAAAGCAAACTGTTAATGAAACCTAAGATCACGTTTAAGGAGGCCATTGAAGAAGCTGTTTCAGCGGAAGCCACCAAGTCCTCAGCAGCGGCCATGAAAAAGATTAACAAGGCCTCAAGCCAGGCCTCAAGCCATTCTGATGTGGAAAAATCCACAACAACTCATTGCGAGCAAATAGATTCTGAATCAGACTGCAGTGAGGTGGAGGAAGGAATTTATAGACTCAGAATGGAAAAGAAAAAGAAAGACCTGGGAAGAAAAAGGCAAGACTTTTATTGCAGAGGTTGTGGGGGGGGGCACCCCCGCACTGAATGCAAGTTTCTTGATACCATCTGTCTTCATTGTGAAAAAAGAGGTCACTTAGCAAGAGTCTGCAAATCATCCAGAACTCCACCACACAGAAGAAAGTTTCCTGACAAAGATTTCAAGCCCAACAACTTCTTTGAAAAGATGGGGCGCAACTCAGAAGCAAATGGGAAGAATGGAACTCATCAAACAGTCACTATTGGTCATTCTTCAACCTTAAGAAGCAGAAAAGTACATGTGAAGGTACTCATTGAAGGAAGGCCTTGCCAAATGGAAGTGGACTCAGGCTCCTATTTATCTATGGTGTCATGGGACACTATTCACAGGCTACTTCCCAACATTCAGAAGAAACATTTCCAGAAGCAAGCACTGACTCTTAAAGACTACCAAGGGAACAAGATTCCAGTAGTTGGAACAAGAGAATTCAACGTGAAGTTCAAAGGCCACACCAAACGTTTGCCCCTGACCATCGTGGACAAGGATCGCCCAAGCTTGCTGGGACTTGAGTGGTTCAATCCACTAGGCATTGAGGTGACTGGCATCAATCACGTGAGCAACTCTGAATGGGGGGAGGCCTTGAAGTCTGAGTTTCCAGAGGTCTTCAGCAAAGGATTGGGCAAGTATATGGGGACCCCTATCACTTTCAACCTAGATCCCAAGGTGCCCCCAATTCGTTTAAAGCCCAGAAGGGTCCCATTTGCCTTAAGGAAAAATTGATGCACAATTAGACAAATTAATAGCTCAAGGGGGTTTAGAGCCCACTGACCACTCCAGATGGGAGACACCCATAGTCACACCTGTCAAGACTGATGGGTCAGTAAGAAACTGTGGAGACTATAAGGGGACACTGAACCATGCTTTGCAGCAGAGCGCATACCCAGTTCCAGTGGTGCATCATCTATTACATTCACTTGGCAGGGGTACAGTCTTCGCCAAATTGGATCTGGCCCAGGCATATCAACAACTAACAGTTGATGATGCCACTGCAGAGGCCCAAACCATTGTGACTCATAGATGTGCCTTCAAATGTAAAAGGTTACAATTTGGAGTAAGCGTGGCACCAGGCATCTTTCAAAGCCTTATGGAAAGGATGCTCCAAGGACTGCCAGGGATAGTGCCTTACTTTGATGATGTGTTAATCTCTGCTTGCAGAGAAGTCCTTACCAGATTCAGGAAAGCGGGGTTAAAAGTCAAGGAAGAAAAATGCACTCTTAAAACTGACAAGGTTGAGTTCCTGGGCTACATGATTGACAAGCATGGCATCCACCCTACAGATGCCAAGGTTCAAGCAATCAAAGAAGCTCCTAGACCTAAATGCAAAACAGATTTGCAAGCCTTCCTTGGACTCATTAACTTTTATCACATGTTCCTACCTCAGAAGGCAACCATTGCAGAACCATTGCACAGATTACTTGACAAAAGTCTGTTTGGGTCTGGGGAGGAAGGAACAAACAGCATTTAACAGTATTAAAAGACTAATCATGCCTGATGCTGTACTGATACAGTTCTCTGAGAATTTGCCTGTTGTACTGACTTGTGATGCATCCCCTTTGGAGTGTGTGTGGGGGTTGAGCCACAGGCTTCCCAGTGGGAGAGAAGCCCCTATTGCATTTTACTCTCGCACTTTGACCAAAGCAGAGAGGAATTACAGCCAATTGGACAAGGAAGCATTGGCAATTGTTGCAGCTGTCAAGAAATTTCATGAATATTTGTATGGGAGAACATTTACCATTGTTACAGATCACAAACCTTTGTTAGGCATTGTGGCAGGAGATAAACCTACACCTACTATCCTGTCACAAGAATGCTGAGGTGGACTGAATTTCTTGCTGCTTATTCTTACAGACTTATCCACAAGCCTGGCAAGGACATTGGACATGCTGATGCACTGAGTCGTTGCCCACTTCCTTGCCACAAGGAGGACTTTGAACCGAAACACACACCTTTTTCCTAGAAACTGTTGCCAAGCTTCCAGTGCATGCTGCTGAAATTGCCAGAGAGACTGCCAAAGACACTGTGTTGGCTCCTGTTATAGGCTGGATTAAGAAAGGTTGGCCTCTTCAAGATCTACCTCACCTGGCCCAACCTTTTAAGTCCAGGCAAACTGAATTATCTGTATTAAGAGGATGTATTTTGTGGGATAACAGGGTGGTTATTCCTGCAAAACTACAGAAAGAGGTTTTGGAAATGTTACATGAGGGTCATCCTGGTATTGTAAGGATGAAGGGATTGGCCAGGAGTTATGTATGGTGGCCAGGTATTGACAAAATGGTTGAAAACTGGGTTGCATCTTGTCCCAACTGTCAGGTAATCAGGCCTGCACCACCTCTCACCCCCACACAGGAATGGGAATGTCCTAGGGGCCCATGGTCTAGGATTCACATTGATTTCAGGCCCTACCATAGGGCACACCTTTCTTATTATAGTAGATGCATATTCCAAATGGCTAGAGGTAATCCCTATGGCATCCACCACAACTGATGCTGTCATCAAGCAGCTCAAAACTTTTGTAACCCACGGGTTACCTGATGTTCTTGTCTCTGACAATGGCCCTCAATTTACATCCAACCTTTTTGAATCCTATTTAGCACAACAGGGTATCAGACATGCCCTCACTGCCCCTGGGCACCCTTTGGCTAACCGGGCTGAACGCATGGTGCGTTTTACCAAGGAGAAACTTCAGCAACTGGGTCCTGGGGACATCACTGAGAAAGTTGAAAAACTTCTTAGTGTTCAGCACATCACTTCTAACCCATCTAATAACTTATCCCCAGCAGAGTTGTTGATGGGTAGGAAACTTAGGTCTTCCCTTGACCGCCTTCATCCCACTTACGCACCCAATGCACCACTAGATTCCACTTCCAAAGTTCGCACATTCAGTGTGGGTGATTCTGTTTATGCTAAGAACCTTTGTGGATTCCTGCTGAGATAACTCAAATCACAGGCCCTCGTTCTTACAGGGTACAAACAGAGGATGGAGTCCTCTGGAGCAGGCACATTGATCAACTTAGATCCAGGTTTTCTCAGGAACATCGACTTGTTCCTCTCTAGTTCCCTCACCTGATGTCAATTCTAGGGGAAGGGGAGGAGCAGGACGATAATCAGCAAGCAAGAATCCATCCCATGTGTAACGAGCCATTACGACAGGAACCATTCCAAAATCTGTCACAATGCCAAAATCCATCCTTAGAAGTGGAAGATTGCACATCACTACCTGATTTGGGTGCTGACATTGGGCTGGAGATGGGTTGGGAGGAGAGACCAGATTCTAACAATCAAACAGGGTCTTCTTTCACAGGAAGTCCCAGTAGGGAAATGTCAGCAGACACATTTCCTCTCTCACTGGGTGAGAATGTTAAAACTTCTGAACCACGAAGGTCTCAACGTACACGTAAGAGCCCCACCTATTTAAAAGAATACATTAGATAGGTTGGGGTTTGGTATGGACTGAACCTAGTGGGGAGGGGTGTTATAACATGTGTTATGTTGTGTTAACATACAAAGTCCTTCACGACATGGGTCCTCAATATTTAAGGAAGCGCCTTCTTCCGATGTCAAACACCGATCGCCCTGTTCGAGCTCATAGGCAGGGACTCCTCGGGGTTCTGTCGGCGGGCCAATGCCGGCTGGTGGTTCCCCGACGACGAGCCTTTTCTGTAGCTGCCCCTGACCTCTGGAATCAACTGCCTTTGGAGCTTCGCCTGGCCCTGACCTCCGCACCTTCGCTCGAGTTGAAGACCTGGTTATTTGACCAACCGGCTGTGACCCTTTGGGGAGGGTTATTTTTAAATTTTTAATTCATTTTATAAATATTTGGGCTTATAACTCTGATTTAATCATTTTTTAATGTATTTATTGTTCTTTGCTTTTTAGTTGTAAGCCGCCCCGAGTCTTCGGAGATGGGGCGGCATATAAGTTCAAATAATAAATAAATAAATAAATGTATGTAGGTTTGAATGTCATTGGTTTAGTTTGAATTGTTCTTGTAAAATGTCAGATATGATTGGTTTGAAAAGTGCGGGAAAACCCTGCACTCTGATTGGCTGGCAACTACGGCTGCTGGCTATAAGTAGCAGCCGTAGCCCAGCCAAGACGGGTCCATTCGAGCTGTAGTCACTAATAAACTCTTCACTGAAGCTCTTCGCGTCTGACTCTTCATGCAAACTTAACAGGAACCTTTTAAAGATGCTAATCAACCCTAGAAGCAGGACTCACATTCTTCAAAACATATCATCTCTTTTATTTTTGCCATCATGGGCAATTTATAAACATAATAAAACAATATAAAACATGACTAAAAGCACAGTTAAACATTCTGTACCAGCATGTACACTCCAAGTAGCCTGAGAAATACACCTGATTTGGAAGAAAATATCACCCCATGAGGTGAAGCTATGTGCTATGCATCTTACTCTTATTGAATTATTTTACTATATTTAATTTTAATCACACTTTCATTAGATTACTAAACACCTTTGAATAGTGGTGGGCTTCAAAAATATCAGCAACCAGTTCTCTGCCTGGTTGCTGGGTGGCCATGGCCATGGTTGGTGTGGCCTAGTTGGCCTCCTGCACCACAGTGGGAGGGAGGCATTTTTTTTTTGTCCCCAGGCTCCGGAGGCTTTCTTCGAGCCTCTGGGGGGGCGAAAATGGTCTCCCCTGGGCTCCAGAGGCCCTCTGCAGGCCAGAAACAGGCCCATTTCTGGACTTCCGGAACTTCCAGTAGGCCCATTTTTCACCCTCCCTGAGCCTCTGTGCAGGCCCTGGCATCCAAAACTGGCTGCGTGGGGACCCTGGGAGGGGAGGGCTGGGTGTGGCTAGCCAGAGGTAGGATTTGCGGGTTCGCTGAATTGCCCAGAATCTTAGCTACAGGATCACTCGAACCCATGCGAACCCACTGCAGCCCACCCCCACCTTTGAATAGGGACCAGAAGAAACAGAGAGCATGTGAACAAAATATGGTTGGGATTGGTTGTAGCCTAATTTATGTAACATTCCTGCTCCTTCCTATAGAAGATGTATGGCCACTATCAAAAGGCTATTGTGTTCTAGTTCTGAGTGAGAGAAAACAAAAGCAGTTTTCAAAATGTTTGTTTGGAATTATAGTAGTAAAATATTTTCAGTCTTTGTAGTGCTACCTCCTAAATAAATGGGATTTTTAACATAAAAGCTAGCCAATTCTTTCTGGACCTAGATAAATGCTCTAAAACACATTTACTGTCTCTCCATGCTTAAATATGTACCTGTAATGATCACTGATATTGAGCAGTGAGGATCAAAATGGTTGATGGTTATGACAAGATGGTTACGGCAGAAATACAACCAAATCCTATCACTTTATATTGCATGAAATACCAATGCACATACAAAAATGATTGGGGCTTGGACTGGATCACATAAGTAGTCCTCAACTTACAACCACAATTCAGCCCAAAATATCTGCTGCTAAATGAGACATTTGTTAAGTGAATTGTTCCCCACTTTATGACTTTTGTTGCCACCGTTGTTAAGTGAATCACTGCAGTTGTTAAATTAGTAACATTGTTGTTATGTGAATCTGGCTTCCTCACTGACTTTGCTTGTCAGAAGGTCACAAAAGGGAATCATATGACCCCAGGACACTACAACTGTCATCAATATGAGTCAATTGCCAAGGGTCTGAATTTTGATCATGTGAACATGATCTTTTCTTGGCAATTTTTCAGGAGTGGTTTGCCCTTGCCTGCTTTCTAAGGCTGAGAAAGAGTGAATGACCCAAGATCACTCAGCTGGCTTAGTGCCTAAAATGGGACTAGAAGTCAATCTCCTTATTTCTAGCCTAATAACAAAACTGCTATGCCAAACTGGCTCTACTCAAAGTATTTCAGGTATATATGATTTGTATTATTTCAGCAGGATTTAGCAGCAGCTCAAATTTTAGGCTAACAATTGCAACAATTGATCAGGCAGAAAGAGAAGCTGGGGGGGTTGGGAAATTGCAATTACATGATGAATTCACAAAACAAGGGAGAAAATGTGTAATGTATGCAGCGTTTGAAATGATTGGTTATAAAAGTACAGAGTTTGAAATGATTGGTTGTAAAAAGTGTGGGAAATCCGAGCACAGCCATTGGCTATCAGCCGCGGCAGCTGGCTATAAAAGCTGCCGCAGCTAAGCCACTTTGGGTCCGTTCTGAGCTGTAGTCTGAAAATAAAAGAGCTGAAGCACTTCGCGTCCTGTCTCCTTCTGAACTTAACACTGGCGATGAAGGTGGGATTAACGGAGGAGAAGACAACTCAGAAGGAACTGAGACAAGATGACTGGGCTGAACACCCCCCCAGCACCTTTCGATCCGAAGAACGAAGACTGGGAATCGTACGCAGACAGATTCCAAATGTTTTTAGAAGGAAACGATCTGGCATCGATATCTGAGCAATGGAAAAGAGCGGTTTTCCTAACACACTGTGGTCCCGCCATGTTCAAGATGGCAAAGGCTTTGGCTGCTCCAGCAGACGTGAAGGTGATGGCATGGGCAGATTTGGAGAGGCTATTAAGGGCACACTACACACCCCAAGTATCGTGCCTCATTCGCAGACATGAGTTCTACCGCTGCGATCAAGGGGATGACGAAAGCATCAGTGACTTTGTGGCAAATCTGAGAAACATTGGGGGCGCTTGTGAGTTCAGCACACTAGAAGAAGCCATGCGTGATCGTTTTGTCTTGGGCCTTAAGGACAGAATTCTGCAAAGTAAACTACTCATGAAGCCAAAAACTACGCTGAAAGAAGCCATCGATGAAGCGATAGCAGCAGAAGCCACAAAACCTCAGCAGCAACAATGAGAAAAATGAATCAAACAACGTCCCATTCTGAAGGTGAGAAAACCACCACAACACATTTTGACAAATTAGAGTCAGAATCAGAGTACAGCAGAGAAGAAGAAGGGATAAACAGGCTCAGAATGGAGCGGAAATGGAACAACCAGGGCCGGAAGAAGCGAGACTTCTGCTGCGCAGGGTGCGGAGGGAACCACCCCCACACGGAATGCAAGTTCCTGGAAGCCATTTGCCTCCATTGCGAAAAGAGAGGGCACATCGCAAGAGTCTGCAAATCATCCAGAACCCCACCAAACAGATGGAAGTTCGTTCCAAATAATAAAGACAGAGAAGTAAAACCCAGCAACACCAGCGAAAAAATGGGGCGAGGAACAGAAGCGAGCGGAAAAAACGAAACTCATCAAACTGTAACCATCGGACATTCCTCATCACTGAACAACAGGAAGGTGCATGTCAAGGTGTATATCGAGGGAAGACCATGTCAGATGGAGGTAGACTCAGGCTCATACATATCTATGGTGTCATGGGACACTATCCAGAGACTTTTACCTGAAATTCAGAAGAACCAATTCAAAAAACAAGCACTAACTCTCAAAGACTACCAAGGAAACAAGATTCCTGTAGTTGGAACAAGGAAATTCAACGTGAAGTTCAAAAATTACACTAAAATTCTACCATTGACCATCGTAGACAAAGATCACCCAGGTTTGCTGGGACTTGAATGGTTCAACCCCTTGGGCATCGAAGTGACTGGCATCAACCATGTGAGCGACTCTGAGTGGGAAGAGGCCTTGAAATCAGAATTCCAAGAGGTCTTCAGCGACAGATTAGGCAAGTACTCGGGGACCACTATTGCTTTCAATTTAGACCCCAACGTACAACCAATCCGGTTAAAAGCCAGACGTGTGCCATTTGCGTTAAAAGAAAAAATCGATGAACAATTAGATAAACTGATTGCTCAAGGGGTACTAGAGCCTACAGACCACTCCAGATGGGAAACACCCATAGTTACCCCTGTCAAAGCGGATGGCTCTGTAAGAATTTGTGGGGACTATAAGGGGACACTGAACCATGCCCTACAACAGAGCGCATACCTGGTTCCAGTAGTCCATCACTTGTTACACTCACTGGGCGGGGGCACTGTTTTCGCAAAGTTAGACCTGGCCCAAGCGTACCAGCAGTTAATAGTAGACAATATAACTGCAGAAGCACAAACTATTGTGACCCATCGGGGTGCTTTTATATGTAAAAGGTTACAATTCGGAGTAAGTGTGGCACCAGGCATCTTCCAAAGCCTTATGGAAAGAATGTTACAAGGTCTAAATGGGGTGGTACCTTATTTCGATGACATCTTAATCTCTGCTAAAAATGACACTCAGCTACAAGAAAGACTCAGATAAGTTCTAACTAGGTTCAAAAAAGCAGAATTAAAAGTCAAAAAAGAGAAATGTATACTAAGAACTGACAAAGTTGAATTCTTAGGCTATATGATTAACAAACATGGTATCCACCCCACAGAAGCCAAAATTCAGGCAATCAAGGAAGCCCCCAGACCGAAATGCAAAGCTGACTTACAAGCATTTCTGGGACTCATTAATTTCTACCATATGTTTTTACCACAGAAAGCAACCATTGCGGAACCCCGACATAGATTGCTGGATAAAAAAACTGCATGGGTCTGGGGCAAAAGAGAAGAAGCAGCGTTTAACAGTATTAAGAGACAAATCACTTCTGATTGTGTACTAATATAGTTTTGTGAAAATTTACCAGTGGTGTGCCTCCCCTTTTGGAGTGTGGGGGGGTACTGAGCCACAAGCTACCGAGTGGCAGGGAAGCTCCCATTGCATTCTATTCCCGCACATTGACTAAGGCAGAGAGAAATTATAGTCAACTGGACAAGGAAGACTTGGCAATCGTAGCAGCTGTCAAGAAATTCCACGAATACGTTTATGGCAGAAAATTCACCATTGTCACCAATCACAAGCCTCTCCTCGGAATTGTGGCCGGGGATAAACCAACGCCAATCATCCTGTCACCACGAATGATGAGATGGACTGAATTCCTCATGGCATACTCGTACAAACTCATTCATCGACCGGGAAAAGAAATAGGGCACGCAGACGCATTAAGCTGCTGCCCATTACCCTTGCACACTGAGGACCCAGCTCCTGAGATTTACACTTTTTTCTTAGAAACAGTTGAGAAATTACCTGTGGATGCTGCTGCAATTGCTAGAGAAACAGCTAAAGACAGCTTGCTGGCCCCTATCTTGAGTTGGATCAAGAAGGGTTGGCCACAACATGAACTAGCTGATGCCAGCAAACCCTTTAAGTCCAGACAAACTGAACTTTCTGTGTTAAAGGGGTGTATTTTGTGGGGTAATGGAGTGGTTATTCCTGCAAGATTACAGAGGGAAGTATTGGAAATGTTGCATGAGGGGCATCTGGGGATTGTTAGAATAAAGGGGTTGGCTAGGAGCTATGTATGGTGGCCAGGGATAGACAAAATGGTTGAAAACTGGGTGGCATCCTGTAGGAATTGTCAGGAAATGCGGCCTGCACCACCTGTCGCCCCTAAACAGGAATGGGAATGTCCTAGGGGACCATGGTCAAGGATTCACATTGATTTTGCTGGCCCTACAAAAGGGCATACTTTTCTGATTGTAGTAGATGCATACTCCAGATGGCTTGAGGTTCTCCCTATGTCCTCCACCACGGCAAAAGCTGTCATCAAACAGCTGAGGAAACTTTTTGTAACTCATGGGTTGCCCGATGTTATTGTTTCCGACAACGGTCCCCAATTTACTTCCAACCTTTTTGAATCATACTTAGCACAACAGGGCATAAGGCACACCCTTACGGCCCCCGGGCACCCCTCGACTAATGGCCGGGCTGAACGTATGGTACGGTTTACTAAAGAGAAACTTCAACAGTTAGGTCCCGGGGACATCACTGAAAAGGTGGACAAACTGCTCAGTATCCAACACATTACCCCCAGCCCTTCCACCAATTTAACCCGTGCCGAACTCTTAATGGGCAGGAAACTCAGGTCAACCCTCAACTTCCTTCACCCCACTTATGCAACCGCTGCGCCAGTGGACTCCACTGGCAAGACTCGCATTTTTCACATTGGTGGTCGAGTTTATGCTAAAAATCTTGTGGGCAAGCCCTTATGGATACCTGCAGAGATCATCCATGTAACAGGGCCCAGATTTTACAGGGTTCAAACAGAGGATGGGTTCCTTTGGAATAAGCATATAGACCAATTACGCTCCAGGAAGTCTCTGGACGTTCGCCCTGACTCCTTTCCGGACTCCTTGCACACAACCCAATCCATGGGGGAAGGGGGAGACATTGTAGATAATGAACAAGTAATATACCCCCAGTTTAACGAGCTAACACGGCAAAAGCCACTCCAAACCTTAACACAATCCTCACAACTGCTAACACCAATAGAAGACAGCACACCCTTACCAATGTTAGAGGATGACATGGGGCCAGAGGTGGACTGGGAGGAGAGACCAGGTTGGAGTAACCAAACCAGATCTACCGGCCAAAAAAGTCCAAATAAGAAGAAGTCAACAACTTCCATTCCCTCCAAACATATGGAGGTTCCTAGAACACCTGAACCACGCAGGTACCAATGAAACTGTAAAAGCTCCACCTATTTACAAGAGTACATTAGATAGATGGGGGTTTGAGTATGGACCGGACCAAGTGGGGAGGGGTGTAATGTATGCAGCGTTTGAAATGATTGGTTATAAAAGTACAGAGTTTGAAATGATTGGTTGTAAAAAGTGTGGGAAATCCGAGCACAGCCATTGGCTATCAGCCGCGGCAGCTGGCTATAAAAGCTGCCGCGGCTAAGCCACTTTGGGTCCGTTCTGAGCTGTAGTCTGAAAATAAAAGAGCTGAAGCACTTCGCGTCCTGTCTCCTTCTGAACTTAACACTGGCGATGAAGGTGGGATTAACGGAGGAGAAGACAACTCAGAAGGAACTGAGACAAGATGACTGGGCTGAACACCCCCCCAGCACCTTTCGATCCGAAGAACGAAGACTGGGAATCGTACGCAGACAGATTCCAAATGTTTTTAGAAGGAAACGATCTGGCATCGATATCTGAGCAATGGAAAAGAGCGGTTTTCCTAACACACTGTGGTCCCGCCATGTTCAAGATGGCAAAGGCTTTGGCTGCTCCAGCAGACGTGAAGGTGATGGCATGGGCAGATTTGGAGAGGCTATTAAGGGCACACTACACACCCCAAGTATCGTGCCTCATTCGCAGACATGAGTTCTACCGCTGCGATCAAGGGGATGACGAAAGCATCAGTGACTTTGTGGCAAATCTGAGAAACATTGGGGGCGCTTGTGAGTTCAGCACACTAGAAGAAGCCATGCGTGATCGTTTTGTCTTGGGCCTTAAGGACAGAATTCTGCAAAGTAAACTACTCATGAAGCCAAAAACTACGCTGAAAGAAGCCATCGATGAAGCGATAGCAGCAGAAGCCACAAAACCTCAGCAGCAACAATGAGAAAAATGAATCAAACAACGTCCCATTCTGAAGGTGAGAAAACCACCACAACACATTTTGACAAATTAGAGTCAGAATCAGAGTACAGCAGAGAAGAAGAAGGGATAAACAGGCTCAGAATGGAGCGGAAATGGAACAACCAGGGCCGGAAGAAGCGAGACTTCTGCTGCGCAGGGTGCGGAGGGAACCACCCCCACACGGAATGCAAGTTCCTGGAAGCCATTTGCCTCCATTGCGAAAAGAGAGGGCACATCGCAAGAGTCTGCAAATCATCCAGAACCCCACCAAACAGATGGAAGTTCGTTCCAAATAATAAAGACAGAGAAGTAAAACCCAGCAACACCAGCGAAAAAATGGGGCGAGGAACAGAAGCGAGCGGAAAAAACGAAACTCATCAAACTGTAACCATCGGACATTCCTCATCACTGAACAACAGGAAGGTGCATGTCAAGGTGTATATCGAGGGAAGACCATGTCAGATGGAGGTAGACTCAGGCTCATACATATCTATGGTGTCATGGGACACTATCCAGAGACTTTTACCTGAAATTCAGAAGAACCAATTCAAAAAACAAGCACTAACTCTCAAAGACTACCAAGGAAACAAGATTCCTGTAGTTGGAACAAGGAAATTCAACGTGAAGTTCAAAAATTACACTAAAATTCTACCATTGACCATCGTAGACAAAGATCACCCAGGTTTGCTGGGACTTGAATGGTTCAACCCTTGGGCATCGAAGTGACTGGCATCAACCATGTGAGCGACTCTGAGTGGGAAGAGGCCTTGAAATCAGAATTCCAAGAGGTCTTCAGCGACAGATTAGGCAAGTACTCGGGGACCACTATTGCTTTCAATTTAGACCCCAACGTACAACCAATCCGGTTAAAAGCCAGACGTGTGCCATTTGCGTTAAAAGAAAAAATCGATGAACAATTAGATAAACTGATTGCTCAAGGGGTACTAGAGCCTACAGACCACTCCAGATGGGAAACACCCATAGTTACCCCTGTCAAAGCGGATGGCTCTGTAAGAATTTGTGGGGACTATAAGGGGACACTGAACCATGCCCTACAACAGAGCGCATACCTGGTTCCAGTAGTCCATCACTTGTTACACTCACTGGGCGGGGGCACTGTTTTCGCAAAGTTAGACCTGGCCCAAGCGTACCAGCAGTTAATAGTAGACAATATAACTGCAGAAGCACAAACTATTGTGACCCATCGGGGTGCTTTTATATGTAAAAGGTTACAATTCGGAGTAAGTGTGGCACCAGGCATCTTCCAAAGCCTTATGGAAAGAATGTTACAAGGTCTAAATGGGGTGGTACCTTATTTCGATGACATCTTAATCTCTGCTAAAAATGACACTCAGCTACAAGAAAGACTCAGATAAGTTCTAACTAGGTTCAAAAAAGCAGAATTAAAAGTCAAAAAAGAGAAATGTATACTAAGAACTGACAAAGTTGAATTCTTAGGCTATATGATTAACAAACATGGTATCCACCCCACAGAAGCCAAAATTCAGGCAATCAAGGAAGCCCCCAGACCGAAATGCAAAGCTGACTTACAAGCATTTCTGGGACTCATTAATTTCTACCATATGTTTTTACCACAGAAAGCAACCATTGCGGAACCCCGACATAGATTGCTGGATAAAAAAACTGCATGGGTCTGGGGCAAAAGAGAAGAAGCAGCGTTTAACAGTATTAAGAGACAAATCACTTCTGATTGTGTACTAATATAGTTTTGTGAAAATTTACCAGTGGTGTGCCTCCCCTTTTGGAGTGTGGGGGGGTACTGAGCCACAAGCTACCGAGTGGCAGGGAAGCTCCCATTGCATTCTATTCCCGCACATTGACTAAGGCAGAGAGAAATTATAGTCAACTGGACAAGGAAGACTTGGCAATCGTAGCAGCTGTCAAGAAATTCCACGAATACGTTTATGGCAGAAAATTCACCATTGTCACCAATCACAAGCCTCTCCTCGGAATTGTGGCCGGGGATAAACCAACGCCAATCATCCTGTCACCACGAATGATGAGATGGACTGAATTCCTCATGGCATACTCGTACAAACTCATTCATCGACCGGGAAAAGAAATAGGGCACGCAGACGCATTAAGCTGCTGCCCATTACCCTTGCACACTGAGGACCCAGCTCCTGAGATTTACACTTTTTTCTTAGAAACAGTTGAGAAATTACCTGTGGATGCTGCTGCAATTGCTAGAGAAACAGCTAAAGACAGCTTGCTGGCCCCTATCTTGAGTTGGATCAAGAAGGGTTGGCCACAACATGAACTAGCTGATGCCAGCAAACCCTTTAAGTCCAGACAAACTGAACTTTCTGTGTTAAAGGGGTGTATTTTGTGGGGTAATGGAGTGGTTATTCCTGCAAGATTACAGAGGGAAGTATTGGAAATGTTGCATGAGGGGCATCTGGGGATTGTTAGAATAAAGGGGTTGGCTAGGAGCTATGTATGGTGGCCAGGGATAGACAAAATGGTTGAAAACTGGGTGGCATCCTGTAGGAATTGTCAGGAAATGCGGCCTGCACCACCTGTCGCCCCTAAACAGGAATGGGAATGTCCTAGGGGACCATGGTCAAGGATTCACATTGATTTTGCTGGCCCTACAAAAGGGCATACTTTTCTGATTGTAGTAGATGCATACTCCAGATGGCTTGAGGTTCTCCCTATGTCCTCCACCACGGCAAAAGCTGTCATCAAACAGCTGAGGAAACTTTTTGTAACTCATGGGTTGCCCGATGTTATTGTTTCCGACAACGGTCCCCAATTTACTTCCAACCTTTTTGAATCATACTTAGCACAACAGGGCATAAGGCACACCCTTACGGCCCCCGGGCACCCCTCGACTAATGGCCGGGCTGAACGTATGGTACGGTTTACTAAAGAGAAACTTCAACAGTTAGGTCCCGGGGACATCACTGAAAAGGTGGACAAACTGCTCAGTATCCAACACATTACCCCCAGCCCTTCCACCAATTTAACCCGTGCCGAACTCTTAATGGGCAGGAAACTCAGGTCAACCCTCAACTTCCTTCACCCCACTTATGCAACCGCTGCGCCAGTGGACTCCACTGGCAAGACTCGCATTTTTCACATTGGTGGTCGAGTTTATGCTAAAAATCTTGTGGGCAAGCCCTTATGGATACCTGCAGAGATCATCCATGTAACAGGGCCCAGATTTTACAGGGTTCAAACAGAGGATGGGTTCCTTTGGAATAAGCATATAGACCAATTACGCTCCAGGAAGTCTCTGGACGTTCGCCCTGACTCCTTTCCGGACTCCTTGCACACAACCCAATCCATGGGGGAAGGGGGAGACATTGTAGATAATGAACAAGTAATATACCCCCAGTTTAACGAGCTAACACGGCAAAAGCCACTCCAAACCTTAACACAATCCTCACAACTGCTAACACCAATAGAAGACAGCACACCCTTACCAATGTTAGAGGATGACATGGGGCCAGAGGTGGACTGGGAGGAGAGACCAGGTTGGAGTAACCAAACCAGATCTACCGGCCAAAAAAGTCCAAATAAGAAGAAGTCAACAACTTCCATTCCCTCCAAACATATGGAGGTTCCTAGAACACCTGAACCACGCAGGTACCAATGAAACTGTAAAAGCTCCACCTATTTACAAGAGTACATTAGATAGATGGGGGTTTGAGTATGGACCGGACCAAGTGGGGAGGGGTGTAATGTATGCAGTGTTTGAAATGATTGGTTATAAAAGTACAGAGTTTGAAATGATTGGTTGTAAAAAGTGTGGGAAATCCGAGCACATCCATTGGCTATCAGCCGCGGCAGCCGGCTATAAAAACTGCCGCGGCTAAGCCACTTTGGGTCTGTTCTGAGCTGTAGTCTGAAAATAAAAGAGCTGAAGCACTTCGCATCCTGTCTCCTTCCGAACTTAACAAAATGCATTATGGTTCTTTCTAATGGAGCCTTTGTTAAACCTTTCTGAAATTTAAATAATGCTATTAATCCTTGTAATGTTATAAATCACAAACCAGGAACTCAGACTTCATATATGGTATCAGATTACTGTACTGGACTACATAAACTTTTGGTTTAATATTTAAGCTCAAATCTGGTGGATTTTTTTTCTTTTTTGGTAAAAAAATATTAAAGGTTAAAAGATAAGTATGCAATTGTCCTTCTTCAGCCTTTGAATACACTCCTCCGAAAGAACAATTGTCCATACTATGGATAATAAATTTATATATCTATATTGATATTTGTGGAAAACCCCAGGGAAATTTTCCAATGGAATTTTCACTTTCCGCTGCAAGGTATATTCTGATTCAATCTTTATGTTTTAAGTACTTCGTTTATAAAATAACCTGGACATCCTCCTGGATACACAGCTCAGTTTGGAGGAGCAGGTGGGAGCTGTGTCCAGGGGGGCATTTGCCCAGGTGCGTCTGGTTCGCCAGCTGTGCCCTTACCTGAGCCGAGATGCACTACGGACAGTCACTCATGCACTCGTCACTTCCCGAATCAACTACTGCAATGCTCTCTACATGGGACTTGCGGACCACCCGGAGGTTGCAGCTGGTGCAGCTGGTGCAGAATGCGGCCACGCAGGCTGTGATGGGAATGTCCCAATACTCCCATGTTACACCCCTCCTGCGCGACCTGCATTGGTTGCCAGTTGCCTTCAGGGTGAGATTCAAGTATTAGTGACAACATATAAAGTCCTACATGGCTTGGGTCCGGGGTACTTGTGGGAACGTCTCCTGCCGGCATCACACTCCGATCACCCTGTACACTCCCACAGGCAGGGCCTCCTTGGGGTACCGTTGGCCAGACGTTGTCGGCTGGTGGTGTCCAGGGGTAGGGCCTTCTCTGTGGGAACACCCACCCTGTGGAATCAGCTCCTCTTGGGCCTTCGTTTGGCCCCTGATCTCCACTCCTTCCACCATGACCTGCAGACCTAGCTATTTCAGCAGGCCGGTCTGGACTGAACTAAGCAGGGTGGGGTTCTTTCTTTTTAAAGTAATTTTTAATTGTTTTTAGTATTATTGGGCTTGTATTGTTTAATTATTTTTTAAGTAAATTATTGTATTGGGTTTTATACTGTGAGCTGCCCTGAGTCCTTAGGGAGAGACGGCAGCATACAAGTCTAATAAATTATTATTATTATTATTATTACAATAAAACTGGGTGAGATGCTGATCACCTTTTTACATCACAGCAGATATCCCTGATTTTTTTCAGTCATCAGGTTTAATGATTTCATACTCATCATGTAGGACAGAGTTTTTAAAAGCTTGACAAATTTAAGATGTGTGAACTTTAACTCCCAGAATTCCCAAGCCAGAATGCTAGAATTCTGGAAATTGACATCTTAAACTTGCCAAGGTTTGAAAAACATTAATGTAGGACATGTCATTCACAAAATATCTTTTTGATTTTAGACAAAAGTCTTTTATAGTTTTGTCATAAGAAAACACATAAAGGAGTGAGTGCCTAGGCTGAAGTGGCTCAAGAAGAAATGAATAGAAATACAATGGAGACTCTTCAGGATTAATAAGTGATTCATTACACCTATGGTCATCTCAGAAGGTTTTTGTGCCTTTTATCTTATCTTTGTCTTTTGACCAGGCTGGTTGTGTTCTTTCCCTTATTCGGTTAACTAAAGGAACAAGAACAAGGAGGGAGGGAGGGCAGCCAATTAGAAATCAGGCCACAAAATACTCTAAACTTGAAAGGTAGTTTATACTATTGAGTAAAAGACAAAGAACTCTAGCCTGACAACAAGACTGAATACATGAAATAAGAAAAAAACATAAAATGCCATTTTCTTGCTCTTCCTATTAGAAATACAGTTACCTGAGTTGTACACTACTTTAAAGCATGAGTTTGCTGCACCATGGATTATTGGATAAACCACAGTGACAAAGTTCATATAATATACTAAGCCAAAGATAAACCATGTCATGTTTTAATGAATGATATGAGGCAGGTTCATTTATTTATTTATTTATTCATTTTATTATTTGGTCTTATATGCCGCCCTCTCTCCTGAAGGACTCAGGGCGGCTCACAAAAAAAACAACCATACAAATACAAAAGTTAAAATGGAATTAAACCAAATTTGACCAAATAATCATTAAAACCCATTTACAAACATTTAAAAATATTAAAACACACCCCCCCCCCCTTAGTCCAGGCCGGTGTGTTTGAATAACCAAGTCTTTAGGCCGCGACGAAAGGAGCGAAGGTCGGGGGCCAGTTGTAGCTCCAGGGGAAGCTGGTTCCACAAAGTGGGCGCCCCCACAGAGAAGGCCCTCCCCCTAGAAACCGCCAGTTGACATTGTCTAGCCAACAGTACCCCAAGGAGGCCCCGTCTGTGGGCGCGCACCGGGCGATTGGTATTCGATGCTGGCAGGAGACGTTCCCGCAAGTACCCTGGCCCCAAGCCATGGAGAGCTTTGTAGGTAAGCACCAACACCTTGAATCTCACACGGAGGGCAACCAGCAACCAATGCAGCTCATGCAGGAGGGGTGTAATATGGGAATATCAGGACATTCCCATCACAACCCGCGCAGCCGCATTCGACACCAGCTGAAGCCTCCACATGGTCCTCAAGGGAAGCCCCATGTAGAGTGCATTGCAGTAGTCGATCCAGGACGTAACAAACGCATGAGTGACTATGTGTAGCGCATCTCGGTCCAGGTAGGGACGCAACTGGCGCACCAGGCGGACCTGGGCAAATGCCCCCCTGGCCACAGCTCCCACATGCTCCTCCAAACTGAGCCGTGAGTCCAGGAGGACACCCAAGTTGTGAGCCCTGTCTACAGGGGGCAACACCTCTCCCCCAAAACCAACGATGGAACACTCTGGAACAACCAAGATGCCGGTACGCACAGCCATTCGGTCTTGGCAGGGTTGAGCTGGAGCCTGTTCCTCCCCATCCAGATCCGTACCACTTCCAGGCAACGGGACATCATGGGGAGGGCATCACTGAGTTGGTTTGGGGTGGAGATGTAAAGTTGGATAGTTTAAAGGATAGTTTCTCCAAAAAATAACAAAATGTGTATGTGTAATAAGCTTATATCTCTTAGACCACAATTCTAGACTGCCAGTTCTCATTTGGACCATTCCAATTGTCCATAAGAATGAGCTGTTTTCCCTCCCTTATGATCTGCCATTCTGAAAACTGATTGAAGGAACATGTTTAATTTGGAAAAGATAAGACTAGGTGAAAAATTAAAGCATGCTTTAAATTTCTGAAAGGTTCTCACACAAAGAAAGTCAGGAATTGTTCGATATTTTTCCAGAATGCAGGATTCATGCTAAGGGAAAGTCAGATTTCATATCAGTGTTAGGAGAAACATCCAGGGGTGGGATTCAAATTTCTTAACAACCGGTTCTGTGGGTGTGGCCTAATTTGTGGGTGTGGCTTGGTGGTCATGTGACTGGGGTGGGAGTGGCTTGCTGATTGAGCGTGGCTATGGTCATGTGACTGGGGTGGGTGTGGCTACATGGTCATGTGACTGTGGTGTGTGGCTATATGGCTGGCAACCCAAATTTAAGTGGTCCTCACTTAATGACCAAGTTCTCACTTACTGGCCAATTGCTTAACAAGTGCTTTTTGCCAGTTTCCAAGGCCTGGGGAGGCCCAGGCAAGGCCCGGGCAGGTGGCCATGTGGCTGGCAACCCAAATTTAAGTGGTCCTCACTTAATGACCAGGTCCTCGCATAGTGGCCAATTGCTTAGCAAGTGTTCTAATTTATGACTGACCTCCACAGAGCTACTTGGCCTGTTTTTGGTGTTTTGACAGACACACACACACACACACACCCTTCTAACCCTGCTATTCTTTGATTCTGTAAGGATCTCCTGCTGGAGCAGGGGGTTGGACTAGATGACCTCCGAGATCCCTTGCAGGCCAGCCCTAGATTGATGTGCTGCTTCAAAGTTTTCTGAAGCCAGGGTTTATGTCCTTCCTTGATCAATATATCTCATTTACTTTCTCCTCTCTCCCTCTCTCTTTCTTT
>CM019148.1:92285324-92446043 GCA_009733165.1 Naja naja
CCTTCTCCTCCTCCTCCCTCCTCCTCTCGCGACTGGCCCTGGCAGCAAAATGAAAAGGAAGTGGTTTTGCTCCCGGTAGAAGTGGTGGCAGAAGAACGAAAGGAAGCAGGGAGGCGGCAACGCGGTGGAGGTGCTGTGGCAGTAGCGGGGCTGGAGTACCCCCCCCAGGCCCTCCCAAAGTACGGTACCTCTATGGGGGCAGCGGCAGCAGCAGCAAAACAAAAGGAAGTGGGCAGAGGCAGTGGACCTGGCTGCCTCCATCTGCTTCCTTTCAATTTGCTGCCGGTAGAAGCAGGCAGAGGCGGCGGAGGTGCTGCGACAATGGTGCTTTTTACAGGAGGTCGCCAGATAGTAGGGAGAGCTGGGAGAGCACCGTGTGGTGGCTTAGCCAGCCAGTCAAGCCCAGGGATGTTGGAGGGCAGCTAGGTAGGCCTCAGCCAGCAGCGCTGGCGGGATGGGGCCGTGCCGGTGGGGAAACCAGCCAGCTGAGCCCAGGGACATTGCAGGGCAGCTAGGTAGGTCCCAGCCAGTGGCACCAGTGGGATGGGGCCACACCGGCAGGGAAGCTAGCCAGTCAAGCCTGGGGATGTTGGGAGGGCAGCTAGGTAGGCTGGGTGAGGCCAGGGGAGCCCCGGGGACAATGGGGAAGGGCTAGCGCGACTCGCAGGCTTACCTGTGAGCAGGCAGAGTAGCGAAGAGGCTCGTGTCACAATGGCATGTCAGCAGGCAACAATGGCGGGCTGAAGCAGGCTGCAGGCATGTTGCGCATGCGCAATAAAAAACCGTTTTTAAAAAAAACTGGGTTTTTTTTACTTTGGAGCGGCAGATAGGGGCGGGGGCGGGGGCCAGGGCCAGCGAAGGGAGGGGTGGGTGGGGAGAGTGAGGAAGGGATTTTCATGCATGCGCAGTAAAAAATTGGTTTTGGGCCCGTAGGAGCGACGAAGAGAGGCGGGGCCAAGCAGGGGTCGGTTTTACCGGTTCTTAGAACTACCGGTGACGTTAACAACCGGTTCTGTAGAACTGGTGCAAACTGGTAGAAACCCACCCCTGCTTGTACTCAGAGGTGGTATTCAGCAGGTTCTGACCAGTTCTGGAGAACCGGTAGTGGAAATTTTGAGTAGTTTGGAGAACCGGCAAATACCACTTCTGACTGGAGATTTTACAGTATTCTTCCCCTGCCATGCCCATCAAGCCACACCTACAGAACTGGTAGTAAAAAAAATTGAATCCCACCACTGCTTGTACTGTTTCAATCACAGTTGCAATAAATTTGTTGCCATAAAAATGTCAGGTGAGAAATGAAGTAGAATTTTGTATTTTTAAGAAAAAAAATTATGATGGAAAGAGATATATTTAAAAGTATAAACAGACTGAAATGTATTTTCAAACCTCATAGAAAATATATATAGTGAGGGCATGGTACCATTTTAGGAATTTGCTAACCATAATTTCAATTTTAAAATAAAAACATTTATTTCATGATTAATTAGATTGTTCTGTGTATAATCAAATGATTGTATGAATGGATGTATATGACAAAAGATCATCTTTAGGAATATGTAATGGTACTCAGGAAAAAATGACATTAATGAGCTAGATTTTAATCAATCTTTATATCCATAACCTAAGGAACATAATGATTACTCCCTCCAAGTTGCAGCAATCATCCTATTGATACCTCATCCTTTTTAAGTCATTAACCCATCTGTCTCCCATCCTTTTCATGTAGTTCATTTCTTCCTCTTCTTCAATAATTTCCCGGATTTTATGCTTTACTTCTTTATCATTGACAACCACAAAGGTCCAAGGTTCAGTATGTGCCCCACTAGGAGATGTTCCTTTAATTGAATAAAAAGGAAATATTTGGATTAAAGAATAGAGCTACCTGATGATCCTCTAATAAAAGAAAAAGTAGACCTTTAAACCTCATCACTTTTGGAACTGGGATACAACTATGTGCTAAGATTACAGCATTCAGTCAGATAATCGATTAGATTAACTTCAATTAAATTGTTGTAAATTGTTGCCCCAACATGAAACAACAAAGCTAGTTTCAATAAGACAATGGATTATGATCTTCAGAAAAACATTTTGTTTATAAAAGAGAAAGACTTGGGAAGGAGGCAATATAAGGGATAACTTTGGCTTCCAACTATTTTCTTATTCATATGTTTAACACTGTTGTTTATTTACCATTTCACCTTATATGAGCTCCCCTATAGTTATTGTACCTTAGAGATGCACTTCCTGAGGCTACATGTTTTATACCAAAAGCCTGTGCTATAACTGAGAAATAATTTACACAAGTACAGAGTAATAAGCAAGCATTGTATTTACCTTAATTCAACTTAGTAAACCTCCTTCTTAGCTTTACCATATGGATAGATACTCTTTTCTTATGTTAAATGGGTAGTATGGGAATTATTGAGGTAAATTGAAAAGAGCCTCTGTCTGTCATCATTGTCTATCCATTGATCATCTACCATGTTAGGAGAGGGATTTTGAAAGATACTGAAACTAATACTGAATTATTACAGGAAGACTGAGTTCACATAGAGCACCCTTTTCTTACTAATGTTGTTCACGCCTATAAAGGTATCATTTAATATCCATTTATATCCCGTTAGGTAGATTGATATTTTTGAAGCAAAAGATAACAGGATCCTAGAGTAGTTACTCTAGTTTTAATCAATTCCAAGAAATCCATTTACAAAGTATTTATTACCTGCAGTTTTAATCACATTGTCAATTACTTCTCTTGGAACTGGCTCATCACTGATGAATCTAACAGATCGTCTTTTTTTGAGAAGCTCATAAAAATCCTTTGATCTTTTGACCATGTCTTCTTCAGAGTAACGCTCAGTTGAAAAAGGGATGTGAGCTAATTCATTCCATTCATGATCATCATCTTCAAGAGAAAGTGGAAGAAGTAATACAAAAATAAACATAAAACAGGATAAAGGATTTCAATTATTTTTTTCTAGGAAAGAAAAAAATCTAATCTTTGGTCCTATTAACTATTGCATCTAACTGTATATCAACAAAGAATTTGGGAAGAAACAAGTAATATTTATAGAAGACTATCAAAGATAATATTTTTTTCACACTTGCTGAGTCTTGGGGATGGGGTATACTCTGTATGCAGAAAAAGGCAAGTTCCGCTTCTGGCATCTCCATATAGAGCTAGGAAACTACAACAATTCTAGCTAAAATTTTGCAGAACCATTACCTTAAATTGAGTGTGGCCTATGGAATGGCCTATGGAAAGTGTTAAGTTTGCATGAAGAGTCAGACGCGAGGAGTTCCAGCAAAGAGTTTATTAGTGACTACAGCTCGAATAGACCCGTCCTGGCTTGGCTACGGCTGCCTCTTATAGCCTGCAGCCATAGCTGCCAGCCAATGGGAGTGCAGGGTTTCTTCCCGCACTATTTAAACCAATACCATTTGACATTTTACAAGAACAGTTCAAATAAACCAATAACATTCAAACCTACATACATAACACCCTCCCCACTAGGTTCAGTCTATACCAAACCCCAACCTATCTAATGTATTCCTTTAAATAGGTGGGGCTCTTACGTGTACTTGAGACCTTCGTGGTTCAGAAGTTTTAACGTTCTCACCCAGTGAGAGGGGAAATGTGTCTACTGACATTTCCTGTTGGGACTTCCTGTGAAAGAAGACCCTGTTAGACTGTTAGAATCTGGTCTCTCCTCCCAACCCATCTCCATTCCAATGTCAGCACCCAAGTCAGGTAGTGATGCAATCTTCCACTTCTAAGGATGGATCTTGGCATTGTGACAGGGTTCGGATGGTTCCTGTGCAATGGCTCTTACACATGGGGTTGATTCCTGTTTGCTGATTTTCCTCCTGTTCCCCTTCCCTAGAAGAGACATCAGGTGAGGGACCCAGAGGGAGACAGGGGCGATGCTCCTGAGGGAACCTGGATCTAAGTTGGTCAATGCCTGCTCCAGAGGAGGCCATCCTCTGTTTGTACCCTGTAAGAACGAGGGCCTGTGATGTGAGTTATTTCAGCAGGAATCCACAAAGGTCACCTATAAGGTTCCTAGCATAGACAGAATCTCCACACTAAAAGAACGAACTTTGGAAGTGGAATCCAGTGGGCTTGGGTGGAAGTGGGATGAAGGCGTCAAGGGAAGACTAAGCCTGCCCATCAACAACTCTGCTGGGGACAAGTTATTTGATGGGCTAGAGTGATGTGTTGAGCACTAAGAAGTTTTTCAAGCTTCTCAGTGATGTCCCCAGGACCCAGCTGCTGAAGCTTCTTTGGTAAAGCGTACATGTGTTCAGCCCGCCATTGGTCAAGGGTGCCCAGGGGCAGTGAGGGCATGTCTGATACCCTGTTGAGCTAGAAAGGATTCAAAAATGTTAGATGTGAATTGAGGGCCATTGTCAGAAACAAGGACATCTGGTAGCCCATGGTTACAAACAATTTTCTGAGCTGCTTGATGACAGCCTCAGTTGTAGTGGATGTCATGGGAATTACCTCTAGCCATTTAGAGTATGCATCTACTATCACTAGAAAAGTGTGCCCCTTGTAGGGCCTGCAAAATCAATGGGATTCTAGACCATGGGCCCCTAGGACATTCCCATTCCTGTGTGGGGTGAGGTGGGGCAGGCCTGACTACCTGGCAATTGGGACAAGATGCTACCCAGTTTTCAACCATTTTGTCAATACCTGGCCACCATACATAACTCCTGGCCAAACCTTTCATCCTTACAATCCCAGGATGACCCTCATGTAACATTTCCAAACCTCCCTTTGCAGTTTTGCAGGAATAACCACCCTGTTACCCCACAAAATACATCCTCTTAATACAGATAATTCAGTTTGCCTGGACTTAAAAGGTTGGGCAAGGTGAGGTAGATCTTGAAGAGGCCAACCTTTCTTAATCCAGCCTCATAACAGGTGCCAACACTGCATCTTTGGTAGTTTCTCTGGCAATCTCAGCAGCATGGACTGGAAGCTTAGCCACGGTCTCCAGGAAAAGGTGTGAGTTTCAAGTTCAAAGTCCTCCTTGTGGCAAGGTAGTGGGCAACGACTCAGTGCATCAGCATGTCCAATGTCCTTGCCAGGCCTGTGAATCAGTTTGTATGAAAGGCTGCAAGAAATTCAGTCCACCTCAGCATTCTTGGTGACAGGATATTAGGTGTAGGTTTGTCTCCCGCCACAATGCCTAATAAAGGTTTGTGATCTGTAACAATGGTGAATGACCTCCATACAGATATTCATGAAATTTCTTAACAGCTGCAACAACTGCTAAGCCTCCTTGCCCAATTGGTTATAATTCCTCTCTGCTTTGGACAAAGTGCGAGAGTAAAAGCAATTGGGGCTTCCCTTCCATTGGGAAGCCTGTGACTCAAAAACCCCACTCCAAAAGGGATGCATCACAAGTCAGAACAACAGGCAAATTCTCAGAGAACTGTATCAACACAGCATCAGACGTGATTAGTCTCTTAATACTGTTAAATGCTGACTGTTCCTTCCGCCTACCAGATCCAAACAGCTTTTATCAAGCAGGCGATGTAAGGGCTCAGCAATAGATGCTTTTGAGGTAGAAACATGTGGTAAAAGTTAATAAGTCCAAGGAAGGCTTGCAAATCTGTCTTGCATCGAGGTTTAGGGGCTTCCTTGATTGCTTTCACCTTGGCATCAGTAGGGTGGATGCCATGCTTGTCAATCATGTACCCCAGGAACTCAACTCTGTCTGTTTTGAGTGTACATTTGTCTTCCTTGACTTTTAAACCCGCTTTCTGAATCTGGTAAGGACTTCTCTGAGTCTTTTTGAAGCTGAGTGTCATTTTCAGCAGAGATTAAACATCATCAAAATAAGGCACTACCCCTGGCAGTCCTGCAACATTCTTTCCATAAGGCTTTGAAAATGCCAGGTGCCACGCAATTCCAAATTGTAGTCTTTACATTTGAAGGCAATCTATGAGTCACAATTGTTTGTGCCTCTGCAGTGGCATCATCGACTGTTAATTGTTGATATGCCTGAGCCAAGTCCAGTTTAGCAAATACTGTACCCTGCCAAGGGAATGGAGCAGATGATGCACAACTGGTACAGGGTATGCGCTCTGATGCAGCAGCGCATGGTTAAGTGTCCCCTTATAGTCACCACAGATTCTCACTGACCCATCAGCCTTAATGGTGTGACTATGGGTGTTTCCCATCTGGAGTGGTCAGTAGGCTCTAAAACCCCTTGAGCAATGAGCTTATCTAATTGTGCATCAATTTTTTCCTTTAAAGCAAATGGGACCCTCCTGGGCTTTAAACGAATTGGGGGCACCTTGGGGTCTAGGCTGAAAGCAATAGGGGTCCCCATATACTTGCCCAGTCCTTCGCTGAAGACCTCTGGAAACTCAGACTTCAAGGACTCTTCCCAGTCAGAGCTGCTCACGTGATGGATGCCAGTCACCTCGATGCCTAGTGGCTTGAACCACTCAAGTCCCAGCAAACTTGGGCGATCCTTGTCCACGATGGTCAGGGGCAAACGTTTGGTGTGGCCTTTAAACTGCACGGTGAAATCTCTCGCTCCAACTACTGGAATCTCATTCCCTTGGTAATCTTTGAGAGTCAGTGCTTGCTTCTGGAAATGCTTCTTCTGAATTTTGGGAAAGAGTCTGTGGATAGTGTCCCATGACACCATAGATAGATAAGAGCCTGAGTCCACTTCCATTTGGCAAGGCCTTCCTTCAATAAACACCTGCACATGTACTTTTCTGCTTTTTAAGGGTGAAGAATGACCAATAGTGATTGTTTGGTGAGTTTCATTCTTGCCATTTGCTTCTAAATTTCGCCCCATTTTTTCAAGGAAATTGTTGGGTTTAAATCTTATCAGGAATTTTTTTCCTAATGGTGGGGTTCTGGATGATTTGCAGACTCTGGCTATGGACCCCGTTCTCACAACGTAGGCAAATGGAGTCAAAGAACTTGCATTCAGTGCGGGGGTGGCCCCCCCCACAGCCTCTGCAATAGAAACCTTGCCTGTTTTTCCCAGAGTCTTTTCTCTTCTTCTCCATTCTGAGTTTAAAAATCACCTCCTCTGCCTCACTGCCATCAGAATCAGTCTATTTGTTCGCAATGGGCTGTTGTGGATTTTCCCCCATCAGAATGGCTTGAGGCCTGGCTTGAGGCCTTGTTAATCTTTTTCATGGCCGCTGCTGAGGACTTGGTGGCTTCCGCTGAAACAGCTTCTTCAATGGCCTCTTTAAACGTGATCTTAGGTTTCATTAAAAGTTTGCTTTGTAAGACCTTATCTTTTAGGCCTAAAACAAACCGATCACGCATGGCCTCTTCTAAGTTGGTAAAGTCACAAGCACCCCAATGTCCCTTAAACTTGCCACGAAGTCATTAACATTCTCGCTATCCCCTTGATCCCTACAGTAAAATTCGTGTCTCTTAATGAGGCACGATACTTGTGGGGCGTAAGGCTCTTAAAAGTTTCTTAAATCGGGCCATTCCATTACCTTCAGCTCTGCTGCTCCCGCCAACGCCTTCGCCATTTTGAAGACTGCCGGACCGCAGTGCGTGAGAAAGACCGCCCTCTTCCGTCTCTCGGGGATGCCGGCGAGATCGTTCCCTTCCAGAAACATGTGGAAACGATCCGCATACGATTCCCAGTCTTCCGTCGCCGGATCGAACGGTGCTGGGGGGGTGTTCAGCACAGCCATCTTGCTCAGTTGCTTGTTCATCGCGTCGTCTTCTCTTCAGGGAAATCCCACCTTCGTCGCCAGTGTTAAGTTTGCATGAAGAGTCAGACGCGAGGAGTTCCAGCAAAGAGTTTATTAGTGACTACAGCTCGAATGGACCCGTCCTGGCTTGGCTACGGCTGCCTCTTATAGCCTGCAGCCGTAGCTGCCAGCCAATGGGAGTGCAGGGTTTCTTCCCACACTATTTAAACCAATACCATTTGACATTTTACAAGAACAGTTCAAATAAACCAATAACATTCAAACCTACATACATAACAGAAAGTATTACAGTATATTTATTTATTTACTTATTTATTTATTTATTTATTTATTTATTTATTATTTATATTTGATTTATATGCCTCCCCATCTCTGGGGAGGACTCGGGGCGGCTCACACAAAGTATATATACAATATGTAAAACATTCAAAATCATATCTAATCCAAATATATTATAAAATATTAAAATACCCCATTTTAAAATCCCCAATCTCTCTCAATGCAGACCGGCCTGTAAAAACAGCCATGTCTTTAGATCGTGGCGGAAGGAACACAGGTCAGGGGCCAAACGCAGCCCCAGGGGCAGCTGGTTCCAAAGGGTGGGCGCCCCCACAGAGAAGGTCCTCCCCTGGGGAACCGCCAACTGCTTCATTTGTGCTTGCTTAAACATGAGTTTGTAGGAGTTAGATGTTAAACCGCCAACTGCTTCATTTGTGCTTGCTTAAACATGAGTTTGTAGGAGTTAGATGTTAAAAACCTAGAGGGCAGGGTTTTCCCCCTGCTATAGACAGTATTTGACTGATCAGTCTCTGGGCACCAACTTCATTTAAGAGCAGGAGTGTAAGTATGCATTGCATCTGTGTCCTGAGGCAAACATTTTAATGGCTACCTCAAAGGTGATAGAGCTGCAATGCTAAGACTCCCTGGCTATGTTTATTGAGGTTGGAGTAAAGGATAGGTGCCACACAAGTGCTTCTTCCCTGCAGTAGCACTGACCCTTATTCTCATGAGAAAAGGATGAAGGAAGCTAATAGCAAGCGCTGAGAAAGAAACCAGGCCCCAAGAACCATATTTCCGTCCTGTAATCCAAGCCTTTCTCAGCCACTTCCAAGCAATCCAAATGACTAGAGGAGGAAGAAGAGAATGGAGGAAGTGTCACTGCTACTGCTGACTGAAGCAACAGCTAATTCAGGAATGGGCTGATTATGCTGATATATCACTCTGATACCAAATCAAATGGTTCCTGTTTGTCTAAGCTTTTAAATGTTTTCAATCCAGTGTGCCTTGATTTGTTGATCAGTATTTAGCTGGTATGCTCATGAATAGTTGTTTTATGTTCTGATTGCTGTAATTTTATTTTTGCACCATTTAAAAAATGTACATACACCATTATTCTGTTGCAGATGGAACTGCAGTTTGCAATGTTTTAAAAGTACATACAAAAACAAAAGATGTTAGCAGCTGCAGAATGATTTCTCCCTTTACATTCTTTGTAAATGTACATTCATACATACAGAAAAACACATTCCTTTTTTCTAAATAGTGTAAGAATTATTATTTCAGCTATGTATTTCATGTCTTTCATGTAAAAAGAGGCAGAAAGAAATACTTCCCATTTCTTTAATTTCAAAACAAAAGAATTAGTGGAGGAGGGCTGCTAACAGGGGTAGGATGCTACCGGTTCTGCCCGGCTCTATAGAACTGGTAGCTCTGAAGAGTAGCAGACACTGAACTGGTTCTGTGTATGCTGCTATTTGGCCCACCTGCCCGCCCGGGCTCTTCCCTGTTCTTTATTTCCTGATTTTTCAACCTCAGCTGCTTTGTGTGGCACAGCTGAGGTTGAAAAAGCAGTAAATAAGTGGGTTTTCAAATACTGCGCACCCACGCGCAGCACTTATCAGCTGTCCTGGCTGCATAGCTTAAGGTTTATTATATGCACACATCTGGCTCATCTGGCGCATGCATCGCAAAGCATAATCACCGAACTGTAGTAACACCGGTTGAATCCCACCCCTAGCTGCTAACTGTCAAATTCCTGGTCTGAGGGCCGCATGCATCATGCACTGGCCATGCCCACACCTGGTTTAGCAAAGGGGGCAAAAATCCTGTCACGTGATGATGACGACGACACCACTGATGTTCCCACTGTTTGTTTATGAAGGGCTTCTTACTTTTCCATTTAATTTGTTATATGCCAAGTCATCAATGTTCATGAATCCTTAAGAAAATATCTTGCTTCTCAAAAAGAGGTTAAATAATCCATGGGTTAAATATAAGGGAACAAAATGGACCCTAGAAGCAAAATTCATGATCCTAAAACACTTGCCACTTAGTACTTTGAATATAGTGCTCAAGGTTGTTTTCTTTGGATGCTGACAGGACTTTAAAAAGTGCTTTAACTTTTCTCACTCTGCCATCATACCCTATTAAGTGTCTCTTCTTAATGCACCCAAGCTATCTGTTTGCTTAAAAGCAATGAACTGCTGTCTTTTATCAGCCTGGCTGAGCATGACTAAAAGCTGATCACAGAATGCAAATATGATGTTTTCATCCCACCAGTCAACACACTATGTGCTATGACTTCAATCCGTTCTCTCATTTCTACATTGCAAAGGTTTCTATTACCACTCTCACAATCCAAACCAGGAAAACAACTGAGAAAGTAAGAAAACTTGTAAATCAGGTTCTCTTCCGATTTTTTTCTAGCACTAATTTTGGCACATTAATTTACATATTCCTACTATTCTTAAATGTAATGCATATTCCTACTATTCTTAAATGTAATGCTGCGCTCAACAAATATAAGGATATTCCGCGGAAGGCCAACTCCTGAAAGACATTAGAACAGGGGTGTCACTCGATTTCATTGTGGGCCACATAGGGTTGTGTTTGACCTTGGGAGGAGCCAGGAGACATTGCCAGGATGGGCATGGCCAGCTCAAGGTCACTCATGTCGGAGGTGTCTGTGATGCAGTGATGGAATTTAAAAATTTTTATTACCGGTTCTGTGGGCATGGTGTGGTGGGTGTGGTTAGGTGGGCGTGACCATGTGACTGGGTGGGTGTGGCTTTTTTTTTTTTTTGCAGTTGCCCCCACCCACCCATTTTGGGGGCCTTCTGGACCTCAGAAGAGCCTCTGGGGGGGCATTTTTGCTCCCAGAAGGTTCCTCTGGGGTTCAGGAAGAAAAAAATGGAACATGGGAGGGGCATGCAGCTCCCTCCATGCTCCATTTTGGGACCTTCCTGGCCTCAGAGGAGTCTCTGGGGAGTGGGTTTTTGCTCCCAGAAGGCTCCTCTGAGGCTCAGAAGGCAAAAAATGGATGGGGGGCTGAGCCCCTCTACATTTTTTGCCTTCGTGGTCCTCAGCAAGGGATATCCTGGCACAGCTGATTGTATGAACAGCTGATTGTTGGGAGGAAAAGAAAGAAAGAAATACCTTAAGGGGCCAGCATCAGATGGGCAGGGTGAGCAAGCATCAGGCGGGCAGGGCAAGTGAGTCAGTGGCAACCCGGAGACTGGGCCAGCTAGAACTTACTACCATTTCGGTGACCCACACCAAATCCTTGCTCACCCAATCTGGTGCGAATTGGCTGAATAACACAACTACTGTGGTGGCCCAAGCACTCTACCAGAGAAAATGGGCTCCTGAGCTCCATTTCAGCTGCAACGGCCTCCTGCAGCCCTCTACCAGCGAAAACGGAGCTCTGTTTTCACTGGCAAAGGCACCGCGGACTGGTCCTTCGCTGCTTCCCGCTGGGATCTGGGCCTGGGCCAGATCCAGCCCCCGGGCTTTGAGTTTGATACTCCTGCACTAGAACATTAGTTGATGGGTCCATTCAGTTAAAGAGCAGAGGCAACACAGGCCTAAAGCAAGAGTCAGTGAATGGATGCCTTTCCCCTCAGGCAAATCTTTTATAAGAGGAAGGAGTAGTATTGGCATTTTGCTTTCTCCTCTGAGGCTAGTTTGCAAAACGTATAGGGCTGCCTTCCTCCCAACACAGCCAGCAGTGTTAGGATTGGTCCTTTGGACAAGAGAATCCAGAATCCTGTATCAACCAGCGATGTTCATTCTGGAAAGGCATCCAGCCTTGAGTATATAACCACCCTCTCAGAACAGGTTGGCTTGACACTTCTTTCACTTTCTATCCCACATTTGGAAAAATTCACAGGTCTTTGGGCTTTTTAGTAAATTAAACCAGGAATGTCATGGCATGTATAAAAGCTGCATCTAGTTAGTTGCAAACCACAGAAAAGCTCTTCACTTGTAATTAAGCACATTCCATTGCCTTTCATCTAGGAACACATTGTATTGAACTTTCAGGGACATACATCTCAATAAACATGTAGAGGTAAAAGTGCTTTTGTCAATAATGTGCACACTGTTGCTGCTTTCTTTCTCCATAAGTCAGATCAGCTTCACTGCTTCCTATGTCAGTTACAGTTATTACTCTACATAACAAAAAAGGAAGACTTCAGGCTATGTTAGCCTTGCAAGGTAATCCAGAAAAGAAGCATAGCCAAGCTCTATCTTTATTGTAAGTGGTTCCCCCCAGGGATGGGATTCTACCAGTTCGCACCTGTTATGTATGTAGGTTTGAATGTCATTGGTTTAGTTTGAATTGTTCTTGTAAAATGTCAAATAGGATTGGTTTAAAAAGTGCGGGAAAACCCTGCACTCTGATTGGCTGGCAACCACGCTGCTGCTATAAGTAGCAGCCGTAGCCCAGCCAAGTTGGGTCCATTCGAGCTGTAGTCACTAATAAACTCTTCACTGAAGCTCTTCGCGTCTGACTCTTCATGCAAACTTAACACTGGAGACGAGGATGGGATTCCCCTGAAGAGAAGAACGAAGCGGAAGACAAGCAGAAGAGCGAGATGGCTGCACTGAGCACCCCCCCAGCCCCATTCGATCCGGCGGCAGAAGACTGGGAATCAGCGGATCGCCAAATGTATTTGGAAGAAACGACCTCGCCGACATCTCCGAGAAGCGGAAGAGGGTGGTCTTCCTTACGCACTGCGGTCCGGCAGTCTTCAAGAGGGTGAAGGCATTGGTGGGAGCTGCAGACATGAAGGTAATGGAATGGCCTGATTTAGAAAAGCTTTTAAGAGCCCATTACGCCCCACAAGTATCGTGCCTCATTAAGAGACACGAGTTTTACCATCGGGATCAAGGGGAAAGCGAAAACGTTAACGACTTTGTGGCAAGCTTAAGAGACATTGGGGGTGCATGCGAGTTTAACAGCTTGGAGGAGGCCATGCGCGATCGGTTTGTTCTAGGCCTCAAAGACAAGGTGCTTCAGAGCAAATTGTTATTAAAACCTAAGATCACGTTAAAGGAGGCCATAGAAGAGGCCTCCTCAGCAGAAGCCACTAAGTCCTCAGCAGCAGCCATGAAGAAAATTAACAAGGCCTCAAGCCATCCTGATGTGGAAAAGTCCACAACAACTCGCTGAGCAGATAGATTCTGAATCAGACTGTAGTGAGATGGAGGAAGGAATTTATAGACTCAGAATGGAAAAGAAAAGAAAGACCTGGGAAGGAAAAGGCAAGACTTTTATTGCAGAGGTTGTGGGGGCCACCCCAAGACTGAATGCAAGTTTCTTGATACCATCTGCCTTCGTGAAAAAAAGAGGTCATTTAGCAAGAGTCTGCAAATCATCCAGAACTCCTCCACACAGAAGAAAGTTTCCTGACAAAGATTTCAAGCCCAACAACTTCAGTGAGAAAATGGGGTGCAACTCAGAAGCAAATGGGAAGAATGAAACTCATCAAACAGTCACCATTGGTCATTCTTCAACCTTGAGAAGCAGAAAAGTACATGTGAAGGTACTCATTGAAGGAAGGCCTTGCCAAATGGAAGTGGACTCAGGCTCCTATTTATCTATGGTGTCATGGGACACTATTCACAGGCTACTTCCCAACATTCAGAAGAAACATTTCCAGAAGCAAGCACTGACTCTTAAAGACTACCAAGGGAACAAGATTTCAGTAGTTGGAACAAGATAATTCAAAGTGAAGTTTAAAGGCCACACCAAATGTTTGCCCCTGACCATCGTGGACAAGGATTGCCCAAGCTTGCTGGGACTTGAGTGGTTCAATCCACTAGGCATCGAGGTGACTGGCATCAATCACGTGAGCAACTCTGAATGGGAGGAGGCCTTGAAGTCTGAGTTTCCAGAGGTCTTCAGCGAAGGATTGGGCAAGTATATGGGGACCCCTATCACTTTCAACCTAGTTCCCAGGGTGCCCCCAATTCGTTTAAAGCCCAGAAGGGTCCCATTTGCCTTAAAGGAAAAAATTGATGCAAAATTAGACAAATTAATAGCTCAAGGGGTTTTAGAGCCCACTGACCACTCCAGGTGGGAGACACCCATAGTCACACCAGTCAAGGCTGATGGGTCAGTAAGAATCTGTGGAGACTATAAGGGGACACTGAACCATGCTGCAGCAGAGCATACCCAGTTCCAGTGGTGCATCATCTGTTACATTCACTTGGCAGGGGTACAGTCTTTGCCAAATTGGACTTGGCCCAGGCATAACAACAACTAACATTTGATGATACCACTGCAGAGGCCCAAACCATTGTGACTCACAGAGGTGCCTTCAAACGTAAAAGGTCACAATTTGAGTAAGTGGCACCAGGCATCTTTCAAAGCCTTATGGAAAGAATGCTTGAAGGACTGCCAGGGGTAGTGCCTTACTTTGATGATGTGTTAATCTCTGCTGAAAATGACACTCAGCTTCAAGAAAGACTCAGAGAAGTCCTTACCAGATTCAGAAAAGCGGGGTTAAAAGTCAAGGAAGAAAAATGCACACTTAAGGCAGACAGGGTTGAGTTCCTGGGCTACATGATTGACAAGCATGGCATCCACCCTACTGATGCCAAGGTTAAAGCAATCAAAGAAGCCCCTAAACCTAAATGCAAAACAGATTTGCAAGCCTTCCTTAGAACTTATTAACTTTTATCACATGTTTCTACCTCAAAAGGCAACCATTGCTGAACCTTTGCACAGATTACTTGATAAGAAGTCTGTTTGGATCTGGGGGAGGAAGGAACAATCAGTATTTAACAGTATTAAGAGACTAATCACATCTGATGCTGTACTGATATAGTTCTCTGAGAATTTGCCTGTTGTACTGACTTGTGATGCATCCCCTTTGGAGTGGGGGTTTGAGCCACAGGCTTCCCAGCGGGAGGGAAGCCCCTATTGCATTTTACTCTTGCACTTTGACCAAAGCAGAGAGGAATTACAGCCAATTGGACAAGGAAGCATTGGCAGTTGTTGCAGCTGTCAAGAAATTGTATGAATATTTGTATGGGAGAACATTTACCATTGTTACAGATCACAAACCTTTATTAGGCATTGTGGCAGGAGATAAACCTACACCCATTATCCTGTCACCAAGAATGCTGAAGTGGACTGAATTTCTTGCTGCCTATTCTCACAAACTTATCCACAAGCCTGGCAAGGACATTGGACATGCTGATGCCTTGAGTCATTGCCCACTTCCTTGCCACAAGGAGGACTTTGAACCTGAAACACACACCTTTTTCCTAGAAACTGTTGCCAAGCTTCCAGTTAATGCTGCTGAAATTGCCAGAGAGACTGCCAAAGACACTGTGTTGGCTCCTGTTATAGGCTGGATTAAGAAAGGTTGGCCTCTTCAAGATCTACCTCACCTTGCCCAACCTTTTAAGTCCAGGCAAACTGAATTATCTGTATTAAGAGGATGTATTTTGTGGGGTAACAGGGTGGTTATTCCTGCAAAACTGCAAAGAGGGGTTTTGGAAATGTTACATGAGGGTCATCCTGGGATTGTAAGGATGAAGGGATTGGCCAGGAGTTATGTATGGTGGCCAGGTATTGACAAAATGGTTGAAAACTGGGTTGCATCTTGTCCCAATTGTCAGGCGGTCAGGCCTGCCCCATCTCACCCACACAGGAATGGGAATGTCCTAGGGGCCCTTGGTCTAGAATTCACATTGACTTCGCAGGTCCTACTAGAGGGCACACCTTTCTTATTATAGTAGATGCATATTCCAAATGGCTAGAAGTGTTTCCCATGACATCCACCACAACTGAAGCTGTCATCAAGCAGCTCAGAAAACTGTTTGTAACCCACGGGTTACCTGATGTTCTTGTCTCTGACAATGGCCCTCAATTTACATCTAACCTCTTTGAATCCTATCTAGCACAACAGAGTATCAGACATGCCCTTACTGCCCCTGGGCACCCTTCGGCTAACGGCCGGGCTGAACGCATGATACGTTTTACCATAGAGAAGCTTCAGCAACTGGGTCCTGGGGACATCACTGAGAAGGTTGAAAAACTTCTTAGTGTTCAGCACATCACTCCTAACCCATCAACTAACTTATCCCCAGCAGAGTTGTTGATGGGTAGGAAACTTAGGTCTTCCCTTGACCACCTTCAGTCCACTTACGCACCCAACGCACCACTAGATTCCACTTCCAAAGTTCGTACATTCAGTGTGGGTGATTCTGTTTATGCTAAGAACCTCATAGATGAACCTTTGTGGATTCCTGCTAAAATAACTCAGATCACAGGCCCTCGTTCTTACAGGGTACAAACAGAGGATGGACTCCTCTGGAGCAGGCACATTGATCAACTTAGATCCAGGTTCTCTCAGGAGCATCGCACTTGTTCCTCTCTAGTTCCCTCACCTGATGTCAATTCTAGGGGGGAAGGGGAGGAACAGGAGGAAAATCAGCAAGCAAGAATCCATCCCATGTGTAACGAGCCATTATGACAGGAATCATCCCAAAACCTGTCACAATGCCAGATTCCATCCTTAGAAGTGGAAGATTGTACATCACTACCTGACTTGGGTGCTGACATTGGGCTGGAGATGGGTTGGGAGGAGAGACCAGATTCTAACAATCAAACAGGGTCTTCTTTCACAGGAAGTCCCAGTGGGGAAATGTCAGCAGACACATTTCCTCTCTCACTGGGTGAGAATGTTAAAACTTCTGAACCACGAAGGTCTCAATGTACACGTAAGAGCCCCACCTATTTAAAGGAATACATTAGATAGGTTGGGGTTTGGTATGGACTGAACCTAGTGGGGAGGGGTGTTATGTATGTAGGTTTGAATGTCATTGGTTTAGTTTGAATTGTTCTTGTAAAATGTCAAATAGGATTGGTTTAAAAAGTGCGGGAAAACCCTGCACTCTGATTGGCTGGCAACTACGGCTGCTGGCTATAAGTAGCAGCCGTAGCCCAGCCAAGTTGGGTCCATTCGAGCTGTAGTCACTAATAAACTCTTCACTGAAGCTCTTTCTGTCTGACTCTTCATGCAAACTTAACAGCACCTATTCGCTACAACCGGTTGTTAACTTTCTAAGCAGTTCAGAGAACCGGTTGTTAGAATAAATTACTGGCCTAATCCTGTAAGGAAGGCAGGAAGGAAACATTCTGGTGTTGCTTACAGAAACTGCCTCTCCGTTAACCTTTATTACATTCTTGGCAGGACTAGACTTCCTGTCTCAGGAACGTTTCTGGAGTTTTTCCCCTCCTTTGCTGGTACTTTGCTTGTGTGAAGTGACCATTCAAAGTTACAATGGCACTGAAAAAAGTGACTTATGACCGTTTTCACACTTACGACTGTTGCAGCATCCCCACAGTCATGAACGGTCACGAGGAGAAGCGTGCCTCAATGTGAGCGATGTTGATTTGGCCACACCCAGCCAATAACATGACCACCAAGCCATGTCCACCCAGTCACATGACCACCAAGCCATGCCCACCACCTAAGCCACGCCCACAGAACCGATTGTTAAAAATTTGAATCCCACCCCTGGTTCCCCCCCTCCTGTTCAATCATATCTGATTCTTGCAGACTGCCTGGACATGTCCCTGCAGTTTTCTTGGCAAGGTTTTTCAGAAATAGTTTGCCACTGCCTACTTCCTCGGGCTGAGAGAAAGTATCTGGCTTAAGGTCACCCAGTTGAGTTCATGCCCAAGGCAGGACTAGAATTCACAGTCTCCTAGTTTTTAATCTGATGCCTTAACCACTATACCAAACTGGCTCTCACTATAACAGAAATTTCCTTCCATTATTTTCCCAAAAACTAGGGAGGCACATTCACCACTTCTCCTCCTTCAGACTCCAATTTTATTTATTAAACCATTGTCTAGGCTGCAGTTCTTCCTCCTGTCTCCCAAGGTCATTCCCACATATCATTTCATGCTATGAGGTTGCTATTGCCACTTTTGTCTCCTCTTGGAGCCCATCAAAAACACCAGGCACCACATCAGCTCTATTTCATTTCTTCAACCACTCCAGATCATCAGCTGTATAGGAGTTACAGATTAATACCAAAACACAAATAATTAAACATTAGTGTAAAGCAGCCTTTCCCAACCTGTTCTTCTCCACTGTGTTGAACTTCAAATCCTCCCCCCAATTGTCAGACAGGAATAGTTCTTCATACCTTCTTCCTCTGCATGTAAATCAGTCCCATCTTTTATGTCTTCTCTCCATGGGCCAGGCACTGCCTTTTTGCTGGTTGTGCTCAGCTCTGACTTGGGAGTTTTCCTGCTGTTTCTGAATATTATCCCTATCAAGACACAGATTAGTGCTACCACAGCTGGAGTTAATAAAGAAAACGTCATGATCAATGAATATAAAATGTGGTATCACAAATCCCCACACAGCAAATGCTTCTTGTTAAGAATGAAATTGAAAACAAATAGCCCAAAAGGATTAGAACCACCCACTTAGAGGATTTTGCCCTCTTGGCTTCCTGAAGCTGGAATTTTCTGAAGTTGCTCTTCAACCTTTAATAAGATCTGGCTTCTTTCCCAGAATTAAGCCTGTTTGTTTTATACCTGAGTTGAAATCTTATTGCAAAATCTGACCCCAAGTTACATTAAGTTGAACCACACCAATTTACTTGCTACTATGTTCTTGGAAAATCATGAGCCAGTATATAGAGAGAGCTTGGACATCTCTGAAGGTTGAGCAAAAACATCCAATGAAAGATACACAAAACCCTCCTAAATGGACTAGGAATAACTCACAGGCTCTCCTCTAGATATTTTATCTATCTATCTATCTATCTATCTATCTATCTATCTATCTATCTATCTATCTATCTGTAAAATTTATTGACATACCTCAGAGTAACTCTGATCTATTTTAGATCTATTTTAGACCAGATTAAAGCTTTTGTCATTATACCTTCCTTTAGTATAATCTTAACGAACACACCACCCTACCCAAACATCAAAATGAACACAAATGAACAATGAAAAGAATACAATGAAACTTTGGAAAAGATGGATTTATTGTAGCAATATAATACTAAAAAGCTTCTTCACACCTTTTCTGGTCTCTGCTCTTCCCCAAGAGAGGTACACCTCACAGTTCAGGAAGCCCTAATTTAGACTGTAAATCACTGAGGAGGTCATCTGGTGTCCCTACCGATCCAAACTCAGGGGTGGGATTCGGTTTGGGCGAACCAGTAGCTCTGAGGATCAGCTGGGAGCAAACCAACTAGGCTTGTTCTGACGATCAGCTGTTGGGCCCACCTGCCCACCCAGGCTCTAGGCTGTGCTTTATATCTTGTTTTTCAAGCTCAGCTGATTTGTGCAGCACAGCGGATTGCCACACATCAGCTGTTTAACACACAGGGATTGCTGGAGAAAGTCAGTAGCAAACGCTCTGCGCCCACACAAAGCACACATTGGGCACGCACATGCATGAAGCATGTGCTCACCGAACCGGTTGTTACACCAGTTGAATTGCACCCCTGTCCAAACTGCATAGTACCTAAAGCTGGGGAAGTTATGCTGCTGTAGGAGGTAGAAGCATTCACTGCCAGGGTAACCTGGCTCAAAATTGGAGGATTTAGAAAACAAATATTCTCACTTATTGCAGAGAATTACTTTAGAACCTTAGATAATGTCTATGAATACTTCCAATTTTAAATGGTTAAGTTTTGCAGAGCTAGCAAAGGTCCTTTTTTATGTGAGGGTTTCTGCATTTCCACATGTCCAATATATTGAATAGACATTCCTCAGATTTCATCATTAAAGCTGATGTTTTCTTACTACTATCAATCCTTGGAGCCATTACAGGACTTGTACTGCACATCGGAAGCCCATAAAAGTCTTCATTGAAGCCCTCCTATTTCATAGTTACCTTCACTCTGTCAATAGCAGTCTGGCACTGCTGTTTATGTGTAAAACATTTTTTTAATGCAAATCAGGATGCTTTGCAACATTGATAATACTCAGAATCAGCTCAGACAGATACCTTCCTAATTCATTGGAAGGTAAGAAGTAGAAGCAGGAGATACAGGACAACCAGATGTGCAAGATTGTGTAGATTGTTTATAGTCTCAGTAAAAGCAGTTATAAACTTCCTGCAGAGCTGATGGTTGATCTAGTGAACTGACATTTTGTTACATTCTTGAGGGCCGGATGCATCATTCGCTGGCCATGCCCATGCCCGGTTTAGCAAAGGGGGCAAAAAATCCCGATATGTCACGTGATGCCACTGTGACGACATGAGTTTGACACCACTGATATACAATGTTCCTCATGCTGTTTGTTTAGTGCCTAAGAAGGGCTTCTTACTTTTCCATTTAATTTGTTATATGCCAAATCATCAGTGTTCATAAATCCTTAAGAAAATATCTTTCTTCTCAAAAAAAAGGTGAAATAATCCATGGGTTAAACATAAGGGGACAAAATGGATCCCTAGAAGCAAAATTCATGATCCTAAAACACTTGCCACTTAGTGCTTTGAATATAGTGCTCAAGGTTGTTTTCTTTGGATGCTGACAGGACTTTAAAAAGTGCTTTAACTTTTCTCACTCTGCCATCATACCCTATTAAGTGACTCTTCTTAATGCACCCAAGCTATCTGTTTGCTTAAAAGCAATGAACTGCTGTCTTTTATCAGCCTGGCTGAGCATGACTAAAAGCTGATCACAGAATGCAAATATGATGTTTTCATCCCACCAATCAACACACTATGTGCTATGACTTCAATCCATTCTCTCATTTCTACATTGCAAAGGTTTCTATTATCAGTCTCACAATCCAAACCAGGAAAACAACTGAGAAAGGTAAGAAAACTTGTAAATCAAGGTTCCCTCTTCTGGATTTTTTTTTCTAGCACTAATTTTGGCACATGAATTTACATATTCCTACTATTCTTAAATGTAATGCATATTTGGGCCAGTGCCTATGCAACGAATGTAAGGATAGTCCACAGAAGGCCAACTCCTGAAAGACATTAGAACAGGGGTGTCACTCGATTTCATTGTGGGCCGCATAGGGTTGTGTTTGACCTTGGGGAGAGCCAGGAGGCATTGCCAGGATGGGCATGGCTAGCTCAAGGTCACTCATGTCGGAGGTGTCTGTGGTGCAGTGGTGGGATTCAAAAATTTTATTACCGGTTCTGTGGGCATGGTGTGGTGGGTGTGGTTAGGTGGGCGTGACCATGTGACTGGGTGAGTGTGGCTTTTTTTTTTTGCTTTTTTGCAGTTGTCCCCCCACCCATTTTTTGGGCCTTCTGGGCCTCAGAAGAGCCTCTAGGGGGGCATTTTTGCTCCCTCTGGGGTTCAGGAAGGGAAAAAAATGGAACATGGGGGGGGCATGCAGACATTTTGTTACATTCTTGATCTAGACCAGTGTCAGACATTATAAGACTGAGCCAAGTCAGAATAGTTATTTATTTTTTATTTTTTTTATTTTTAATTACATTTATATGCGCCTTCTCCGAAGACTCATTACAATTTTGGGATACAACCCAGTGTGCTCAGCAATATTATGTGTGCTCAGCAATTTATGTTTTGTTATTACTGGATTTGTAAACCTCCCCAATTGCCTTTTTGGCATAGTGTGTTTCCCCTATAGAACAGCATCCCCTCAGGGATTTGCATAACCCACCAACCCTGACAGTCCTTTGTAAAGCAACAAAGACCTGGCTCTAAATTCCTCCATATTGTCAGCAACATGAAACAATGGAGCTCTATAGCAAACCACTAGAGGGTGTGAAAACACTGCAGAAAAGTGTATCTCACAGAACTGTAGCTTCTAATACCACCAAAACACATGGGCATAAGGAAATCCAGGCACCTTTCTTTCTCAAATAAAAAAAGATTGATAATAAGGTACTGTAAACCATTTCTAGGAAAAATGTAATGCCTGTCTCGAAATAAATCACATAAATATATTCAGAGACCTCACATCTTATATGTTATCTTCTAGATCATCAGCCATGTCTTCCTTGAATTAACTGGTTTATTCATGCTTTACCTATTTCAAAAACATGACTGAAACATGACTGTATTGGTTTGGTTTGTGCCATTTTTCTCCAATTTCATTAGATGAATATTAAATGTGGCTAATAGGATATCTGGCCATTGCATATTTGAAAAATGTAGATGTGAACCTCAATATGGTACAGTGGTTAAGGTATTGATTCAGGACCAGGTAGACTCAGGTTCAAATTCTGCCTCAATCCTAGAAGCTGACTGGATGCCTTGAGATCTGTAATTTTCTCCCTCTAATTCATATTAAAAAGTAATGATTTCCTATAATCGGATACTATTCGATAAACTACAACAGGGGTATCAAACTGGCGGCCCATGGGACAGATGGATCATGCACAGTCATGCCCACCCCAGCTCCACAAAGGCAAAAAAATGTTGCGATATATCACGATACGTCGCGTGACGCAACTGAATTTGACACCTACAATTATCCAGCTGGTTTGTCACTAAAGAATGACCCACTAAGACATATTCTGTTTCTTCAGTTCAGAATAGTTCAAATTGGGCAGCAAATTCTTTGGAGAGTGGGCATACAACCTAAGAGCGGCGGCGGCGCAGTGGTTAGAGTGCCACTCTGATCACCGGCTGCCAGCAGTTTGGCAGTTTGGGTCTCGCTGGCTCAAGGTTGACTCAGCCTTCTAGCCTTCCGAGATTGATAAAATGAGGACCCGATTGTTGGGGGAAATATGCTGACTTTGTAAACCGCTTAGAGAAAGCTGTAAAGCAATGTGAAGTGGTATATAAGTCTAAGTCAGAGGTCTTCAAACTTGACAGCTTTAAGACTTGTGGAGTTCAACTCCCAGAATCCTCCTCCAGTCATGTTAGCTCAGGAATTCTGAGAGTTGAAGTCCACAAGTCTTAAACTTGCCAAGTTTGAAGACCCTTGGTCTAAGGGCTATTGCTATCTAAGACATACTTCCATTTCATAGGCATATCCCACAAGGATATACCACTCCTCTCCCATATCCACCCAATTTTAGAAGTGATCCAAAGACGTTGACCTCCAACTAGAGCCTTCTCATCATCTTCCCACCACTTGACACCCAAATACCCATGAGGAAAGAGAAGGAATTGCTGCAGAAGGTCTTTTGACTCGCTATGTGGAAGCATCTTTAATTTTACAAGGGCATCATTCATTCACATTTAATTTATACATGGCTTCTGCAGAACAGAACAGTTTGAACAAGTCTGCCCTTCAGGAGTCTGGCATTTGCGACACAGTGTCTCACAAATGCCATTTCCACCCCTGATGCCTCAGGCAGGAGGACGGGAAAAACCTTTTCGTTCTTGTCATTGTCATCAGACACAAATTATTTCCTTCCCTTGCCATATGTACCCAATACACTCTGGGCCTGCTGCCTCATCTGTCCTACTTTTCTTTTCTTTTCCAGTTAAATCAGCTCTCCTGATATGATCTTGCTGCCATTCAAAAACTCTGTTTTTTCTTACATGTCTTGAATTTTTAGAGAAATGATGGATATTTGCTGATGATGGCAATGAAAGTATCAATAGCTGTTAGCTGTTGTTGTTAACTGTTGTTGCTATGGTTGGTCACACAGTCAGCCAGATGTTTAGACTGGATTTGGCATTAAAAAAAACCTATCAAGTCCTTCCCAAGGACCTAGAATTGGCAGATGATGTTATTTGATGCTGTTAAAGGATTTTTGCAATTGACTGAGCAATCCCCCACTTCCAGTATCCTCCAGAATTCAGGGGTGAGGAACTATGGCCTTTTTATGTCTTGTGACTTCATCTCCCAGAATTCCTGAGCCGTGCTGGCTCAGGAATTCTGGAAGTTGAAGTCCACAAATCATAAAAGGGCCATAGTTCCCCACCTCTGCTCCAGACAAACCAAACTCCAACTTCCAGAATTCTGAGACAGCAAGCTGACTAGGAATCTCAGAATTGTAACCCAGAAAATCTGGAGGACAGTGGTTTGAGAAAGTTATCCTAAGATATACACAGAAGGTCAATGCCATGTAGGAAGGTGATCCCGTTTATGAATTACTACAGAAAATTAACAACCCCAATAGAAGTGGAAGATTTAAAAGAGAAATGGTTAAGGTATATTGAACCAATATTATAGTTGTTGCCATTAAGTGCTAAATGACTTCTTTCTTTCCTTGTTTCTAAGTTCAACAGCTACCTAGTGCCAGCAGCATGGAGGGAAGGCAGAAGGGGAGCAGAATGACAAAAGTAGAATTATGGTATCTTAAGCCAAGCCCCCTCCACCTGTGTCATGATACTGCATTTGCAAATGAAAGGAGCAGAGCTAGTGGTATGATATAGAAAGGGATGTTCTAAGTTTTACATGAGGACAATGCCATATTCTGGGATTTTCCAGAAGACCTTCCATAGTCTGACATGGTCAACCCAATTGAAGGCTGAAGCACTTATTTATTTCTTACTATTGCTTGTTTCTTAACCTTTTTTAAAACCAGCTTGAACATCTGGCATTTTCCTTTCCATCTAATCCACACGGGATGACCCTAAGCATTATTTTACTAACATAAGACTCCCCTCTAATGCAAACCTGTGAATGCACAAAGGTATATGGTACCCTAGGCCACATTGACTGATGGTATCATCTCCAAGGCAAAAATTTTCAGCTTTAGAGTAAATCAGAAGAAAGAACATCATTGGTACTCCCTTCAGCTTTGGTACCCTAGGCTCATGTCTACTTGGCCTTAGCCTAAAGCGGGCCTTGATGAGAGCTAATTATTAAACAATTGCTTCTGATACAAGGCTACTCTGAGATTTTCTGAATGGAAAACTGGGTATGAAAGTCCCTTCCCTCTCCCACTTAATTGACAATGTCATTAAGCAGGTACATTTATAGATAAAACCTAATGCTATGAAATCTCATAGGCATTTTCTTTCAAAATAACCCAACCCAGATAAATGCTGTTCTCACTTCCCTGGGTGAAGATGAAATAAGCATACAATCCTTGTCACTAAAGCCTTACAGTTTGCTGTGAAATACATAGATGCTCCTTTCTCATTTCCTACTAGTGCCAGACCTTACCTCTTTTAGCTTCCAGCCTTTAATTACTGAAGAATTGTCCAAATAAATACAGTATGACATGAAGATAATATAATTCATTGCATTAATCCTCTACTAAACAGCCAGTAAACTCAGGGAATATTCATTAAAAAAAATCCATATGGCAGATACATGTTCTTTCTCAGATTTCTGACTCAGGAATGCATGTTGCTTAGCAATAGAGCGGTGGTGGGTTTCAAAAAAAATTCCTACTGGTTCAGTGTGAATGCATTGTTTGCGCGCGCACAGCATTTGCAACTCACCTTCTGCTGTAAGCCCTATGTGTAAAACAGCTGAGGCGCAGCAATCCGCTGTGCCACGTGAAGCAGCTGAGATTGAAAAGCAGGAAATAAAGGCCAGTATAGAGCCAGGGCAGGTGGGAGGGCCGAGCAGCTGATCGTCGGAGCGAACCGGTTCGCTCACAGATGATCCTCAGAGAAACCAGTTTGGCCGAACCAGGCCGAACCAGTAGAATACCACCACTGCAATAGCATATGCAGATATTACATAGGGGCTCCTCGGGGTGCCGTCTGCAACCCAGTGTCGCTTGGCGGTGACCCAAGGGAAGGCCTATTCTGTGGCAGCCCCCACTTTGTGGAACCTGGGGCTCCGTTTGGCCACCGATCTCCACACCTTCCATCATGATTTAAAGAACTGGCTATTTGGACAGTCTGGGCTGTGCTGACCTCCTAGAGTGGGGGGGATTGACTTTGTTTTAGATTGGGGTTTTATGCTAATTTGACTTGGTTGTTTAATATGGTTTTAGTTAAATAATTTATTGTGTGGTTTTAGCTGTGAGCCGCCCCAAGTCCTTTTGGAGAGGGGGCGGCATACAAGTCAAATAAATAAATAAATAAAATGAGACAAGAAGGAGGTGGACCTGAGGTTTTGGACTGAAATTTCGATCATCCTTGAAGATTGGGTAAGGTAATTAAGGGATATGAAAATAATGCCCCAAAATGTCTGGAATTCATCAAGTTGTCTGTTCCTGATACAAGGAATGAGAAAACTCTGACCAATCAGTTGAACCTGGCACTCTTCCTTGTGTTCCTAGGTACACCATAATTAGGATGGTGTTGTTGTTTTTTTAAAGAAAAGCTTCCATGGATACCAATGGAAATGTTTATAAATATAAGCTATTATACATTGTGTGTCTTGGAGTAGAGTCGCAAGTGGAGCTAGAAAAGATAGCAATAGCAATAGTACTTAGTCTTATATACTGCTTTGCAATGCTTTACAGCCCCTCTAAGCAGTTTACAGAGTCAGCATATTGCCCCCAACAATCTGGGTCCTCATTTTACCCTCCTCGGAAGGATGGAAGGCTGAGTCACCCTTGAGCCTGGTGGGATTTGAACTGCCAAATTGCAGGCAGCCGATAGTCAGCAGAAGTAGCCTGCAGTACAGCACTCTAACCATTGCGCCACCCCACATAATGTGCATTCCTCACACACTGCTACATTTCAAAAATTTAACCCAGCCAAAATGGTGGTTGTAACAATGAAATCAAAGCCTCACCACGACCAGACAACCACCACAATCATCACTACATGGTAATACTCTTAAAAGGGGATGGATTTTGTTTCTATGGCGGGCTTGTCCAGGAAGGGTGAATAGCTAGAGTGAGAAAGGAAGAAGTCTCCTTCATGCAGAACTCCTGAGGATTTTATGGATGTATCCATATAGTTTCTTTAGCAGCAGAATCAATTAGATTTGTATTCTTTCCAGCATGGGCATGGATGAAATTATTTGTTTATTTATTCTATTTAGTTTAGTTTAGTTATTTGTTAGGAACCTTGCATAACCTAGAATGAGTGACAGAGAGGGAGACACCTACATGGATGCTTGGGAGAGAGGAGAGGGGAAAAAATTGGTTGCAGTAGCTAAAAAAAATCTTCAGGGGAACTGAGGCACATAGGTCATCTATGAGCAGTTTTAGCCATTTAGTTATTGTTCCCACCCTAACAGGGTTTTTTTAAGTAAATTATATCTGTAGATATAATAGGAAGTGTGTTTAGTTTCTTCTGTGAATGGGGCAAATGTCCCAGGATAATGTTGCAGGATCCAATCTGAGTCAGTCACCAGAACTACAGATTTATTCTTCCAAGCTTTCAGATTTGTGCTGGAGCCCATCCTCGGGGAACTTCTCTCTCTTGGTTTTTTCTCATCACAAATTTTCTTCCCCGACACCACCACCCCAACTTCCCAAAAATGTTAAGGCATCCTCTAAGCACAGTATATGCACCTGAGTTTTCTACACCTTTGACTGGAGTGATATCACCATAAGAATGTTTCAGCCAGACATCTTAGCAGGAACCAGACTTCCTTCCTGAATGATTCCAGAAACCAAGACAAGATATTTGTCTTTGCTTTCAGAAAAATTCTTTAGAAGATTATGCATTTCAGATCACAACTGATGGGGATACGCTTAAGAAAAAGAACCAATTATGACAGAAAGACAAGTAAAGGTTGTCTCATGATGACGTTACCAGCTCAAGGATGAATGAGAAAACTTGGCTTTGATCCACCTAGGATTCTATAACTGTTTCAGCTGAGTTCTTCATTGACTGATCTTAAAAAACTAATCCCCAGAGTTTATTCTAGTTAATACTTGGATGGGAAATCTGAGTTATAGGCCAGGCAGGAAAGTAGGAAAAAGTATCTCTGAAGAAGGTATTGGCTAATCCATGGACCATTAGTAGATCAGATTCTTCTATATGTTGCATGGAATAAACAGTGCTTTTGAACTCTTTCCTGGTTCCTGATTTCTTGTGCCTGACATTAGAACAACTGTGGCAAAGAAAGCAAATATGGTACCAGAAGTAAAAGGCACCTTGGATGCAATTCCAAAATATCGGGAGCACCACCTGAACACTATCAGCATTGAGAAAGTCAGGATCAGTCAATTGCAAAAGGCAGCTTACTGGGAATAGCTTACATCCTGAACAATACCTTTAACAATCAACCGACACCATAATGGTAAGGATTTGATAGCTGGATAAAAATGCCAAATCCAGTCTAAACATCTGGCTGATTTTGCAATCAACCACAATAATGAATTAATATCTTCTAATTGATTTATAGGTTTATGTATTTTATCTGATTTATACTTACTGCAACTGACAAGACCCTTAAAATTGCAAAAACATACAAAACCATATAATATACATTCTGACAAAGATTCCCAAACTATACATACACACACACACACACACACGCACACATACACACACACAAACACGCATTCTTTTATACTTTGTTTTTAATAATTAAATTTTCTTCCCACTTTTCCCCTTTGTGAGGATAAACATAATAAACATAACACATGTAATTCATTAATTCATTATTTACTTCAGTTGGGCTTTCAATGATGCATATTTGCATCACAAGGAAATCATCCAAAATGCAGAACACACAGAGAGCTTCTTCAGTAAACTGTCTCAAGGTTTGTATTTGCAATGTAATGGGCATCCCAATGAACATCAATACAACTGAAACTTCACAGTGATTCTGACATAGGAGCCTTGGTGGTGCAGGCTGTTAATAGCCTAGCACTTAGTTCCAGCTGCCTGTAATTATTGCAGGCTCGAATCCCACCAGGCTCAAGGTTGACTCAGCCTTCCATCCTCTCGGGGTAGGTAAATTGAGGACCCAAGATTGTTGGGGCAATAAGCTGACTTTGTAAAAATGCCACTTAGTAATAAGCAGGCATATACAATGGAATGAAGGCTATTGCTGAGCACATTGGATTGTATCCCAAAAAATTGTAAGCCGCCCTGAGTCTCCAGAGAAGGGCGGGATATAAGTATGAATAAAAAAAATATATTACTATGTACTGCTCAGTTCAGTGGGCAGGAACATCACAGTGTTTGCCGAGATTGCAAACAGAAACCTTTGAAAGCCAGATGGGTGGGAGGGGAGAAGGATGTATGATTGAATGAGGGTTTGGGAGCATGGATTGTAAACAGATGTCTTCAGGCTCAGGCAGGTCTTTCAAAGCTACTCCCTGAATGCGGGAATTGAGAGGAGAGCAATAGGATGAATATTTGAGGGAACTCCTAACAGAGTAAATGTGAAATAACAAGGATTTGCAGAGGTGTGGGGAATCTTGCAGAGGCATGGAAAACATTCCTGCATTAAAAATGCCCTGTAAAGATCAATCTCCAGAGGTTAAAAAAAGTTTGTGAAATGATGATATCAATACAGGGGGCTCTGAGGAAAAATCAAACTCTGCAGAGGCTTTGGGAAAGGTCCTTCTGGATGATACTGGTATGATCAAGATACTATAAATGTTAACAGATAATCAGAGTTGGAAGGGACCTTGTAGGTCATCTAGTCCAATCCCCCACCCAAGTGGGAGACCCTACACAATTTCTGACAGATGACTGTCCAATCTCTTCTTGAAAGTCTCAAGTGATGGCTCTCCCACAACTTCCGAGGGCAAGCTGTTCCATTGGTTGATTGTTCTCACTGTCAGAAAGTTTATCCTTATTTCCAGGTTAAATCTCTCCTTGTTCAGTTTCCATCCATTATCCCTTGTCTGGCTTACAGCCACTTTAGAAAATAGCTTGACCCCTTCCTCCCTTCCTCAAATATTGGAAGATTGCTATCATGTCTCCCCTGGTCCTTCTCTGTACTAGACTAGCCAAGCCCAGTTCCTGTAACCGTTCTTCATATGTTTTAGTCTCCAGTCCCTTAATCATCCTGGTTGCTCTTCTCTGTACCCTCTCCAGAGTCTCAACATCTTTTTGTAATGTTCTGCAAATGTGGCACAGTAAAACAATTCTTTAAATGCCTCTTCCCCTATTCCCCGGAGCTTGCAAATTTCCAAGCCAACATGAAAGTAAATTGCAATTGCAAGAATGTTGATTTGTTTCATTCTTCAATTATTCACATTATTTCATTTTCCTAGAAACCACTGTACTGTTTCTTACTTTTACTGACATCCCTGGGAAGGCAGATGGTTCTCTGGGGAAAGTCATTATGAAAAATCCTATGTGCCAAGAAACATCTATAGGCTTTTAAAAATCTGGTTTGGTTCATGCAGTCACTTAAACAATTCTGTTTTTCAGAATTGATCATCGTCAATACAGGATGGATTTATTAGCATAAAAGATACTGTTTGTTTATTTTGTTCCTCTTATACTGTGGGCTTAATATCTGAATTGCATTATAGACAATTGCAGGTGATAATTCAGGCAGTAGTACTTGGTTTGTTTTCCCTGGACCTGTGCTGTTTTACCTATCCAACCTGGGTCAGTCACTGGGACAAGAGGTTTAGTCTTCTGAACTTTGGGACTCATGCTGGAGCCTAATCTCAGGGAATTTCTCTCTAGCAGAATGACCACAGACTGGATCCTGCAACATTATCCTGGGACACATATATTTGCCTTCATTCGTATTTTATCAATTATCATATCAGCAACTCACAGTTTCAGATTCTCCTACAGCAGCAACCCATCAAAAATTTACTGACAATTAAAACAGTGCCAGAAACATCAGTTAATCAATTAAAACTTATCTTCTCCATCTGGGAAGATAAGCCAACTCATTTCCTCACTATTGATCATTCAGGTATGCTTATCGCTACCTTTCAGAATCAATTTTGCTTCCGTTATTATTAGATAAGGAAACCGAAAGATGACTCACTTTTTCTCCCTCCCTCCCCCAGTCTCTCTGAAATTGAATATTGTACAAATTAATGGAATTACTTAATGGCTGCCAAATAAATAATAAATAAATAATGTTTTTCACTAACAGGATTCCTTCCTCAGGACCAAAAACAGGTTGCAGGGCTGTTCTTTTTACAGTGTATTAATACCTTTATTTAATGCTGGTAATTTCCAAAGCCAAAACTACCATGTGAGCAATTTTCAGGTGCATTATTGTGTATTTTAGGGAACTTTTGAGTAAAGACTTAGCTGAATTGTGGACAAAACAGGAAACAAACTGATATTGTTATAATGACTTTTATATTATTCATTCCTGTCAAAATGTGGCATATAAATCTAATACCATATAAACCTGTTTAAACTAATAGCTATTGAACTAATTCAATAACAGAAATCACAAGTTTGATAAAACAGCTTGGATAAAGAGAAGTTTGGTTTATTTGCTCTCTTTTTCCTTCTTCTAAGCATTAGATCTAGATTCTTATGAATGTGTCTGTTTACCAGAATTAAAACCAGGAAAGAGAAAATACCTTCTCATTTTGTTCTTCCATAATTATAGCAATAGTAGAAAAATTATATAACCATTTCAGACTCACTATAATCTAGAATAATTCAGTTTTGAGGGAAAATAATTATTAAATTTATACTTTTAGATAATTGACCAAGGATTAATGCATTGAAAACAGCTCCTTTAGGGCATATTCATAGACAGACTGCCTTCGATGTTCCCTGTATACATTATTTCACTTTCTTGACATAGTTGGAAAAGACATTTGTTAGTTTATAATAGCCAAAAATGAGAATACATTTGTTAGGACCTTTTCCAATTAATAAATAAAAGACAGTATTGCAGATCACAAAGTGACCACTTTGGGAAAAAAGGATATTTTAACACACCATTCAGCTAGAGACTGCTGAACTCACATATATCAAAAGTTTTCAAGAATCTAAAAAATTCTCAACAAACAATTAGTTTTTAATGCAGTTGATAAGGAACTTGTAACTCTCTCTCATGTAACCTATATCTGTATAACTAACCTACCTTCCTCTCTTTTCCCCTCCCTATTCCTCTTCCTTAATTAAAATTGACATTGGTTTAACTAGCTAGTTCACTGTCAAGTGACAAGACCAAGATGTAAACAAACAATTTGTCAAATGTTTCAATATTCAAATGTTCCCAGGCTAATAAACTGGTGCTAAACTAATATTTACTAGCAAGATAAGGATGTGTGCAAAGATAATTTTAATATGGAGATAGTTTTCTCCTTGATAATGTTTTGAACACTGGGCTGTTCTCTCAAACCTTGGGGGAGGTTGATGGCACAGCCCTTGTCAAATGAGGGCATGTATATTTCTCTTTTTGTGCCATTTATGATTTTTTTCCCTCTCATTTACACTCATTTCCTGTTTTTTTAAAGCTATATGTTGCCCAGAGTCCTTGAGAGGTGGGCTTTTAATTGTTTAAATAAATGCAATGCACACATAAAGCCTAAATTTAGGCTGAGGTTTATGCCTAAATCTAAAGCACAATTTGAAAAAGAGAGTTCTTTGCTCTGACATGCTAGTCTGGAGAAAAAAACCATTAGTTTTTTTTCAAATAAGAGGAAAATCACAAGAAAATTAAAGCTTTCATGGCAACATACCAAATTTCATTCAGGTCTGATCATTTAAGAAAACTCAGAGTAAAGCTACATTTTCTTTAGATCCCTAAAGGAAATTCTCCACTCCCCAAGTTTGATTGATTGATCAGACTTATATTCTGCCACAATCAAAAGCACTGTTGTCAGTTCCCACATCAATAGAAGTACAATGAAACATCCATGGTAAAAGAATATAAAATAACATAACCCAAAGCAACACACTAACTGGTCACTTTCATGGTATCAGCTCATCTCAAACATTCTCAACAATTATTCATAGCCTGAGGAAAGCCAGGAGAATGGGGCAGAATGAGGCAGATTAAATGGGCGAGGGCTATTCCAAAGTGTACACACACTCATGCTTTGTAGGCATGCCTTGTAGGCATGTTACTTCCATTACGTCAGGAAAGTGGGGAATCACAAACAGATTTGCCTATGATGTAAATGGGTCAAGCAGAGACTGATTTGAAAGCACAACTGCCATTCATTTAGTTCAGTGTTCTCTGAATCCTTCTCTCTCCCCCCCTTTTTTTCCTAGCTGTGTTGCCATCCTTTGGGGTGCTCAGAGACAAGCAAATAGAGATTGGGATTTCATGCAGGCCCAGATTCTGAATGGCACATGTTCCAATCTATGTTGAGGATTCAATGCGTTTTCTTACATATTATCCCATTGTGTACTGTCTGATGATGCCATTTTGGACTTCAGTTGTGGTCACCTTAAAAACCCTGTGGGATTAGAATAACAAGACACTTTTCGTGCAAAGAAAATGGAAATGATTCTTAAATCGCATGAGGCTTCTCAGACGGGTGTTTTGGGTGCTAGTAAAAAAAAATAGCAATTTCTATTTCATTGAGTGAAAATGAAAATATACTCTGTTGCAGAAAGGCTCTTATCTATACCAGAATTGGGTTAGCATTCCTCCATGCAGAAGGGTCTATCTTTAAAAAAACTCGACTAAATACCAGCCACCCTAGTTTAACTTTTGTAATGAATGCTATTATATATGCATCAGCCAGTCTGATATGGTGGAGAAGATTCTGGACTAAGAATGGGGAAACTTTAGTGCTAGTCTTGCCATAGGCAAGCAAGCCAGCTAGATAAACCCAAGGCAGTCATTCCCAATGAATACTAGAGAAAAGACAGTGACATTTGGAAATGCTGCCAAGAAAATTACATCAACTCGTCCATGTAATCACCAGAAGTCTGACTTGGCAAAAAAAAGATATAAGTTCTGTAGTATTACATGGCTGCCTCTCTGAGCTGTGTACAGGTAGTCCTGGATTTACAATACTTCATTTAGTTACTGTTCAAAGTTACAATGGCACTGAAAAAAGTGACTTATGACCAGTTTTCACACTTATGATCATTTCAGCATCCCCATAGTCACGTGATCAAAATTCAGATGCCTGGCCGTTTTGACCCATATTTATGATGGTTGCAGAGTCCTGGAGTCACATCACTTAACAATTGCAGGGATTCACGTAACAACTGTGGCAAGAAAGGTCATAAAATGGGACAAAAAAACCCACTTAATAAATGTCTCACTTAGCAACAGAAATTTGAGCTCACTTGTGATTGTAAGTCGAGGACCACCTGTACTGAGAGAGTGGCTTCATAAAATTATTATTATGGTTACTATCGCAGTCCACTAGATGTTTAGACTGAATCCGGCATTTTTATCTACCTTTCAAGTCCTTGTCAAGGACCCAGGAGAAGAAGATAGGCAGATGAGCTGTGGTGGTGCAGTGGTTAGAATGCAGTATTGCAGGCTACTTCTGCTGCCTGCCAGCTGCCTGCAATTTGGCAGTTTAAATCTCACCAGGCTCAAGGTTGACTCAACTTTCCATCCTTCCAAGGTCAGTAAAACAAGGACCCAAATTGTTGGGGACAATACGCTGACTCTGCTTGGAGAGGGCTGTAAAGCACTGTGAAGTGGTATATAAGTCTGTGATGACCCAGGGTGGGATACAAAATAAACACAGTCATAAAAAACAGGTAAAGCTCCTTTTATTCCTTCACTTTGCTTCCAAGCTCCAAATATCCTTGACTGAAGACAAACCCGGCAAGATAAGGGCTGGAAGATATCCACAGATAACAGAACACACACTGGGAAGGACGCCAAACGCAGAGAGTGTTATGTATGCAGGTTTGAATGTCATTGGTTAAGTTTGAACTGTTCTTGTAAAATGTCAGAAATGATTGGTTTAAAAAGTGCGGGAAAACCCTGCACTCTGATTGGCTGGCAACTGCGGCTGCTGGCTATAAGTAGCAGTACAGACCAGCCAAATCGGGTCTGTTATGAGCTGTGGTCACTAATAAACTCTTCACTGAAGCATTCCGCGTCTGACTCTTCATGCAAATCTAACAGAGAGGAACTATAAACTAGAGATATTTCCATGCTTTGTTTCCAGCACTCACCCGTATGCAGGTCCGTCCTCTTATTCAGTTGTTACAGCTGCAGCCTGTGAAGAGGATCAAGGCCCTCTCCTCCCCAGTAGACCACGTCTCTCCCTTACCCTCTCCTCCCTGTGTGCCCTAGGATGGAGAGGGGATGGGCCTGGGTCCTCCTCTGACTGCCCAGCCGGCCTCTGCCCTTCCCCAGCCTCCTCCACAACCTCCAGAGCCACACTTCCACTCCCTGTTGGCTGTTCTTCCTCTCCCTCGGAGTCAGTCTCCACTAGGGGCATGACAAGTCTAAGTGTTATTGCTAAATGATATTGTTATTCTTGTTTGATGGTTTTCAAGTACCGTTGCAGGATGCAAGTTGTTCCAAGTAAAGTTGTCTTTTACCATTGACTGATGGTAATGGTCAAATAGCTGCCTGCTAGGAGGGAATCTCAGTTCTGTGGCAAGAGGCAAGAGCTGGCAACCTTCCCTGCCAGCTTCTCCATTGACTTTCTGGGGAAGCCAGCAGAGAAGTTTGCAAATGGTGATCGCATGATTGAAGGGCCCTTGGCAACCGGTCATAAGTGTGAACAGAATGCCAAGCACACAGACTGTGATCATGTGCAGGAGTGATGTTAAAATGCTTTGCTTTGATTGGAAGTGCTTTATGGGCTGTAAAGCATCCATTCTGTGCCCTTTGTAATTCTAATCTAGACCATCCTTAAATTAAGGACTACCTGTGTACACTGACATTAACTGACACTGGCTTGTATTGGTTTAATGTTTTTTTATTGTAATTTGTATTGGGTTTTTATTGTTCGCCACCCTGAGTCCTTAGGGAGAGAGGGCAGCATACAAGTCTAATAAAATAATAATAATAATAAGTCTTCAACTATCTCTGCTGTTAATTTTCCCAGCCTTCAAGATGCATGACATCTTGGAGCATTTGAAGATATCCATATACAAACAGGCATATGAAGAAGAAACTGGAGACATAAAGTGTTGCATATTGTTAGAAACATTCCCATTATTACAAATTATTATCAAGTCTTATTATATTCAGGAATCTAAATAATAAGAATACTGTTCGGTTTTTCTCAATTAACAGAGAAGGTAGTATCCTCTGCCATTTCACACAGCAAATATAAGCATCCTCCTTTTTATGTGCTTATCCATTACTTTGTTATTTATAAAAATGTCTAGCCTGCTTTTTAAAAAATTAACAGTAATCTATGGTGCAGGTTTTCATCATCTTTGCTACAGTGCAATTTAGCAAGAGCTTGAATAGGAAAATCACAGCCTGTTGTAGTCAAATCAAATCTTTATTTCAGTCATAGCAATATATATTTTCACTTAAAGGTTGAAAAGTCAAGGATTGAGATCGGCAAGGTCATCTGCTGAAATGAGAATCCATTTTTCAGTACCTATTTTTAAGGCTTGGAAGGAGAGGTGGGGGGGGAATCCTGCCTGAAATAGTGCTTAACTAAGACTTCTTGCACTTAATCTTAATGATTTTCTACAGAACTGGCTGTCTGAATGTTCTGGTCATCCAGTCTGCTAGTCCAGGAATAAATTAAAGTGCAGGCCACAAATGGAGAGGAAAAGGCATTATTTTTTATTTTTTAATGATTGACGAAAAGGGATATCAGATTCCTTAAAAGAGAATCACATTTAAAGAGTTCACTTTTCATGCAGTTATTTGTAAACACTTACATGAATGAACATCATAAAGAGGTATAGGGCACCTTGACCAGTTTAGGGAACAGTTTTCTAAAATGCTGAGTTCTGAGATACAAACATTACAACTTGTCGTTCCTCTCTTGTAATCAGATCAGAGTTCTATTGGCAGCCCTTACCTTCCAAGAGAGGCTGTCTGGAGTGGAGCAGAACTAGAATCACTTAACAGCATCCTAAATCAATGCCAATCAACACCAGCCACATGTAACAAGGAACTATCTGCCCTTCAAAGCATCTTCAGAAATAGCATCTTCAGCCTTTCCTTCCTGTCAGTTTGGTTCTTCTCCCATTTTCTCTCACAATGTAATGCTGCAAACTTGAGGAAGAAAGGTTTCAGATTACTCCCACTTCTACACCTTGGGTTTGGGTGGGTGGGTGGGGAAATCAGAGCTACATTCCCCAAAGAAGTCAATGTCTGCAGGACTGGCTCACCTTCTAATTTTGCAAGCTGGCTGAGATGGTAGCCTGAGAACAAACAAGGTTGTCACCAGAGGCTGCTCTTCAGCCCTGACCCTAGCCTTAAATCAAGGCAGTTATATCTAGGATTTACATTTATGAGATTATTTCAATAGGAACTTTGTAATTGCAATATCTTCTCTTAGGAGGTAGCCCTGGTGCCAACATTGCTGTTTTTTAAGTAACAGGCAAAAAATTGCAGGCACAAGTTTAGCTAAGCATTTTGTCAAACTCATTATCACTCATACTCTTATCTGTTGTTTATTTTGTATTGCTGTATTGTTTTTCCAAATTTTGTGGAACCATTTTAATCTGGATTTTTAAATAGCCAGCGTTAGCAGACTGAATTTGGCATTATAGACCTTAACTAAGCTCTGTGGCAGAATGGAATCCTAGCCTGACTTTCCATATATTTTGCAGTGAAACATAAGACCACATTATACAGGTATCCACAGTTACCTGCACATCGTATTTCATAATTAATTTTTTTCCAGGCAACAGCTTCTGAACATAGTAGACTGGATTTACCTTCATCTTGTAATTAATGACAGAATCATTCCACTCCTGTCTTTCTGACAAGTGCCAACAGTTGTTAGACTTTACAAATTATTTTGGCCCATTTTCTTATGATTTGGTTGCTTAGACACTAACTTTATGATTTTTCTTTAAATTCAAGAGTACATTACAAAGGGGGAAGAGATGAGTCTAATATATATGCTTATTTGTATTTCATGTTTCAGAATATATTCTAAAATATGATGTTCTTGACTTATTTATTTTATGTTTATTTATTAGGATTATCTAAATCACTAATTGAATATTAAACTCATGCAAATTTTAATTAAGACAACTAAAACAAGTATATTAATCTTGAATATATGTAAGAATGATCCACTCAACCTGGGTTGCTGAGACTTTCCAGAAAAATCGGGAAGACAATGAAGATGCTTCCTGGGATTAATACCAGGGGTGAAATTCAACGTCACCTCAGCCTGGCTTGGTGGTAGGGATGATTTGAATTGGTAAAAAATCACCCTGGTTGCTTTTACTATTATGCCAAGCCATGCCCACAGCCACACCCACAGAGCAGGTAGGGAAAAAAATTGAATTTCACTCCTGATTAATACATGTAGTCTTTATCAAGTCAGACATGTGTTGTGTTTCTGATATAAACAGCAAAGAAAACAAGAGGGGAAGTCCATGCAGATAATCCTTATGTTGTCTATTCACTGGATTTACATAGGCATATGTGGCATTATGCGGAGGCTGAGTGTCACTACGTGTTTATTGGACCTGTGCCCCTCCTGGCTGGTTTATGCCGCCCGGGAGGGTACACGTGGCTGGCTCCAGGCAGTTACCAATGCTTCATTGTGAGAGGGGTCTTTCCCTGCCACCTTGAAAGAGGCGGTGGTGAGACCCCTCCTTAAGAAGCCTGCCTTGGACCCAGCCAATTTGAACAACTTTCATCCAATCTCCAACCTTTGCTTTGTGGCGAAGGTTGTTGAGAGCGTGGTGGCCCAGCAGCTTCTGGCTTTCCTGGATGAAGCTGATTACCTAGATCCATATCAATCAGGCTTCAGGCCCGGTTACAGCACAGAGACAGCATTGGTCGCACTGATGGATGATCTCTGGAGGGCTCGGGATAGGGGATGTTCCTCTGTCCTAGTCCTATTAGATCACTTGGCGGCTTTTGATACCATCAACCATGGTATCCTATTGTGGTGCCTTCGGGAGCTGGGAGTGGGAGGCACCATATTGCGGTGGTTCTCCTCCTACTTCTCAGGGCGCATGCAATTGGTGTTGGCAGGGGGGCAGAGATCGACCCTGAGGCCCCTCACTTGTGGGGTGCCTCAGGGGTCAGTTCTTTCTCTCCTCCTGTTCAATCTCTATATGAAGCCACTGGGTGAGATCATCCGCGGTTTCGGGGTGAGATATCATCAATATGCTGATGATACCCAGCTTTTCATCTCCACCCTGGACCACCTCAGTGATGCCCTCTCCATGATGTCCCATTGCCTGGAGGCGGTACGGATCTGAATGGGGAGGAACAGGCTCCAGCTCAATCCAGATAAGACTGAGTGGCTGTGCTTACCGGCATCTCAGGTCCAAGAAATTCCATCTTTGGTCATGGGGGGGAGAGGTGTTACCCCCCATGGATAGGGTGCGCAACTTGGGTGTCCTCCTGGATGTACGGCTCAGTATGGAGGAGCAGGTGGGAGCCGTCACCAAGGGTGCATTTGCCCAGGTTCGCCTGGTGTGCCAGTTGCACCCCTACCTGGACCGAGATGCCCTACGCATGATCATCCATGCAGTCTTTGCTTGCTGTCTTGACTACTATTTAGGGCTGCCCTTGCAGACTATATGGAGGCTTCAGCTGGTGCAGAATGCAGCTGCGCGGGTTGTGATGGGAGCGATCCGATACTCCCATGTGACACCCCTCCTGCGTGATCTGCATTGGTTGCTGGTTGCCCTCCGTGTAAGATTCAAGGTGCTGGTGTTAACCTATAAAGCCCTTCATGGCTTGGGTCCAGGGTATTTGCAGGAGCGCCTCCTACCAGCATCAAGTTCCAATCACCCAGTGCGCTCCCACTGGCAGGGACTCCTTGGGGTGCCGTCGACCAGACAATGTCGGCTGGTGGTCCCCCAGGGGAGGGCCTTCTCGGTGGGAGCACCCACCCTGTGGAACCAGCTGCCCCTGGGTCTGCAGTTGGCTCCCGACCTGCGTTCCTTTTGGTGCGATCTAAACCTGGCTGTTTTTACAGGCCGGCCTGGATTGAGGGAGATTGGGGCTTTTAATTGGGTATTTTAGTATGTAATTTTATTGGTTATTTGGATTGGATTAATTATTTTTAATTATGTATGTCATATTCTTGTGTGAGCCGCCCCAAGTCCCCCCAGAGATGGGGCAGCATATAAATCCAAATATAATAATAATAATAATAATAATAATAATAATAATAATAATAACTAAAGCAGCAAATTCCATTTCAAATCTATAAATATTCTAATTTCAAATCCAAACTTCCATAGTATTGTTGGATATAAATGCAGGATATAGACAAAGGTACTCCAAGTCTAGATCATAGCCTTTATGCATGTTACTGGTAAGTTGCCCCTTACCAGTGCCCCTGCCAGCAAAAATGGAGCTCAGGAGGGCCATGGGCAGCCCTCCGGAGCTCTGTTTTCACTGGCAGAGGGTTTCAGCCAAAAATGGAGCTTGGGAGCCCATTTTTGCTGACAGAGTACTCGGGCTACCACAGGTGCACCTGACCCGAGTGACATCAAGCTGGCCAAGCCCACCCTGGCCACGCCCATCCCAGCCCCCCAAGGTCAAACATAACCCTGATGCAGCCCTCAATGAAATCAAGTTTGACAACTAGAAATTTGACTTGGATGCCTGCAAATAGTAATATTTCCAGTCCATTTCCAAGCTCATATCCATACGTATCTGTTTTCCTTCAAAGAAACACATTGGTAGAGGTAAGAAAAGCAGATGTCAGCCCATTTACATTCTTCTACATGTTTTGCTGGAGAAACAACAGAGTATCAAGTTATCCCCCCTTTCACATGGGACTGAGGAGCATTTATCATCTGCAAAAGACTGTGGAAAGGAAAAACCTATTTCCACAACACTGCATTCTTGACTACAGAATACTTATTATTTTTTAATGTATTCAGCCTTTCCTAGAAACAGTTTCAAGGTAGTTCACAGCATATAATAAAAATGACAGTACGATTTGGTTAATAATAAAATGAATCAAATGAAACGGTAAAGTTCCATGTTCCATAAAAGCACAACCATAAATGCCACAGAAGAGCATTAGATTTATTGTGCTTGTTTAAAACTGTGATTTAGTAGATTGCAAATTATTCAATCAGTGGGCTAAAGGAAAATACAGTTTTCTCAGCATAGACAAAAGTGACAGCAAGGAAGCCAAAGCAGGGAGTAGACCAAAGATGTTGACCCAGAAGCCCACCCAAGCTTTTGGGTCCCACAAGAAAAACATGCAAGATTGATGAAACACATAAGAGGGCCAACATTTATCACTGCTGCTTGCTAAAGATGAGAAAAGGCTACTTTTCTAATAGCTCAGACTCCCAAACAGGAAGAGCTCCAAAAATAATACCCAGGAATTTTAACTAGGCTCAGAAACTATTGGAGTATTTGGTCTCTGCTAAGGAATACCGGTTTACGTATTCTATGGTAAAATAACTATTTTCTGAATTGATGGAAGTATATAGATGGCTTCACAAAGCTGAAACTGATGTGATATGATTCCCATTTCTAGATTCTGCAATTCTGGTTATGGTGGCACATGTCCCCAGCTGAACAAAGATGCTTTTGGATGGTATAAACTCAAAACAGAGTCATGTCTAAAGAATCTCTAAATTACAGTAGCAGCTATGTAACAGATAAGTCTTTCAACCTCGGACATTGTAATGGAAAGTGAGAATAACCTTGGAAGACAGGGGTGGGGGTGGGGGTGAGAAGAGATGCTTCCTAGGGAATGATCAGATCAAAGGGGGAGAACCCGCAGGTGATAAACAGGCAGAGAAAGAAACAGAGAAAGTATGCCTCTCAACTTAGCAGAAGGTAAAAAGAGAAGATGAGAAATTTGTACCATCAGACGTTGCAAGATTGATGTCAGCCTTCCAAGTAGATTGAATGGGAAACATTGACCAGGTGAACTAATTCTACTTTATTATAAGACTATATTAAAAGAATCTTGAAAATCTGAAAGTATAAATCTCCTGGCTTGTGTTTTATACTGCCTGTTGTAGTGGATCCTTTCAAGTTTTTTTTCTCTGTCCATTAGACAACTACAGGCTCCTCTCCCTTTTACCTGATTATTCCCCATGCAAAATCTCTCCCCCTCTCCAACTTCCAAAGTCATTCTGACATTCCATTAGAGATCCATTGAATCTTCATATTCAGAAATTGAAGAGCTTAATTAAACTGAGGCTCAGCCTGCATCACAGAGATTAACTGAAGAGGGAAGAAGGCACAGGTGCAGGTTAAGTCAGCTGATCCAGAGTTTGAGCTAGACAAAGATCCCCTGTAATCTGTTGCAAAAAGAAGAGCAAAGGAAATTCAGCTGTGTACTTAAAAGAAAGAAGCACAACTTCATTTAGTCAAGCTGATAGGGCTATGTAAGAGAAAACTTTGGTCACTAGCTCTCTGTGTGGCAAACAACCTGTCTATATGCTGCTGTTGGTTTAACTTGAAACTTAATCCAGAAAAAAAATTTTCTTAGAGCTTCCTGAACCTGAGATAGCAGAAAGGTTGGGCTGTGCTTTGTGTTACTGTGGGGAAAAATTTAAGACTGCAATGAATATCTTGAATTAATTACTAGAAGCTGGCTGTGTGGTGGTATCTGATAGCGCAGAATAGTAGCTGATCTTGGAATCTCAGAAATGCTAAGAAGGATCCAGCACAGTATGAGAACTTTGTATGAGATCCCAATAAGGCCTATCAAGGCTGTAGACAGGGATATCAAAGAAACCTTCTAGAATTGTTTGCAGTGGATAATCACTTCCATATTGTTGCCAACAAAATCATGGTCCCCATGAGTCAAGCTCAACATGTGTGATACTTTGTCTTTACTTTGAATCCCCATCCATTACTGATTTGTCGTGTACCCGCCAGTTCTTCCTGCCAGACTGTCAATGTACATTATCCACAAGGGAGACATGTTCTTTATCACATATAAAGAGAATCAAATTATCCCTACCCCTCCATCTCCTGGAAATAGAAGGAGTGATCATTTTAAAACCAACTGCAAAAGTGACAGGATTGAGGCTGGGAAAGATTATTATTTGCAATTTCCCCATAGTCTCTGAAAAAAGTTTAAAAGCTCAGGAAAAAGTAAAATCCAGGTAAAAGGAAGTAGAGGTCTTTGTTTTAAGATAATAAAATAAATTATATGTCCTAATCAGGAAAGTGAGCCACATTTTAAATTTATGTCTCTGTATCATGTCAGACTCTACATATTCTTTGTTTTCCTGTATAAATCAAGAAATTATATTAATTCCAATTTTCTAGTCACATCTCAGATTTATTCATGAAGTTATCCTATTTCTATGAAATCTTCCTGTAATAATTATTTGAGCACTTCTCCAATATCTCTTTGCAGAAGTTTTTGGTCAAAAAAATATTTATTTATAATAGATCAAAATGATCTTATAGTCTGCCCAGAACATTGTATTTTCTTCATGATTCTTTTATTTGTTTTATTTAAATTGTCAGAAGAATCACCCCAACTTGGATATCATTTTTCTCCTTCAACATTAAATGTTTGCATCTAACTTAACATTAGAATTTTTATACTTTATATTTCTTTTAAAAATAAGTTTCATGTTGTTTGTTTCCTATGAGATTGGTTTAATTCCCAAAGCTGGGAAGAAGGGATGAATCCTCTAATCACATGTCTATGTATTATGAAGTAAAAAAGTTACACTGTAGAAATTATTTCAGTATTTCCTTTTTGACTTGAAACCCCTGTTATCTTGTGCATACTAAACATAGGGGTGCCTCTTATAAGGTGGCAGTGGTAACTACCAAACAATACCCCACATCTGTAGTCTGAAGACTCGGAGGAGGTTTTTATACTTCCAGCCTTCTAATCTACTTGCCACAAGGTTGAATCTCTAGCCAAAGATCCGCCATTCCCTTTTCCACAAATAATACATCTATATTTTGTAGTTTAATTTATCATTTGTTTGCCTACATCTACACCATTCATAACTCTATGTATCTTTGTCTGGAGTTCAGTCCACTCTAGAAATTAGTAAGCAAAGTAGGACTGCTGATTTTTCTTGTCTTTATGAAGATTTATTTATTATTTATTTATTTATTTATCGGGATTTTTATGCTGCCCTATCTCCCGAAGGACTCAGGGTGGCTCACAACAATAAAAACATACAATATAAAATTTAAAAAGCTATTAAATAAATATCCCAATTACATAATTAAAACCAGCAAACAAATTAATAAAAAACCCCATCAGTCCAGGTCGGCCAGTTGAAAAAGCCATGTTTTCAGGTCACAACAGAAGGAACGAAGGTCAGGGGCCATCCGAAGCCCCAAGGGCAGCTGATTCCAAAGGGCAGGTGCACCCACAGAGAAGGCTCTCCCCCTGGGGGTCGCCAGTCGACACTGCCTGGCCAACGGCACCCTGAGGAGGCCCTGTCTGTGGGAGAGCACAGGGAAGTTGTTGCTGGCAGTAGATACTCCCGCAAATACCCCGGACCTAAGCCATGTAGGGCTTTATAGGTGATTATCAGCACCTTGAATCTCTCTTGGAGGGCAACCAGCAACTAATGCAGCTCACGCAGGAGGGGTGTAATATGGGAGTATCGGGATACTCCCATCACATTTATGGTGAAGGAGAAGATCAGAATAAAACAGCGACAAATACAACACAAAAGATGTTTTCCAAAGCCAAGAGTAATGGGGAGGTTTCTCTGTACAAAGAATACATTATAAGATATCTAGATATTTAGTTCACTATCTGGAGGAGGGTTATAGGCTTGAAGGAGGAGCTGAATAAAACATACTATGTCCCTTTTTTTCAGCAAATCCCAAGTCTCTCATAGTGATCTGGCATTGAATTGGAGCAGATTTTCCTTTCTTCAACTTTTCATGGTAGTTGATGATGTTCTGTGAGTGAGGGAATTAGGGATGGGTCTGAAAAGAGAAATGTTTAAATAAGGTATAAATTAGGCATTCAATAAAATTCACCCCTATTTTTTAATACATTGTTTGAATAGCTTATAGAGTTTAACAAACAAGAATAAAAATAATGATGATATAATCAGATACAAATATACGTATGTAATGGTAATTAAAACAAGCTTGAACTTTATAATGTTAATAATATTAATACACAATTGATTTTTTAATAAATAGTTTTTTTTAAGTCCATGTAACAACCAGTTATTGACTATTCTATTTTTTTTAATTCTGGAGTGTAGTTTGTTGTAATATAAGAAGTATTATTTAAAATTATGGGCTTTTTGTTCATAAAAATCAGCCTCTAAACTGAAACATTTCTGATCAAGAGCCTCACTTTACAATAGAAAGTCTTTCATAGATATCAAACATTGACTCCTATGGCTAGAATTAAAAGGAACATAATTACGTGCAAAAGCAGAAAGGTATATTCTGAAGCATCAGTGCTGCCATCAACTAACACTTATTTTTCTTCTGCTTTTTCTTTGGACTGTTGAAGGCTGACATCTGTTCTTACAACAATGGGCTAAAGCTGTTTTGCACAACTCAAGGCCTTTTTCTGGGTCAAGGTCATTCTTTTTGAGATAAAGACAAAGATGATGGAGAAGAGAAACTCAACAGCCTTCTCTCCTAACTGCTTGAGGTATAATGGGTGACATTAGACAAGACACTGCAGAATAGTCATCACGTCTATCAAACCATTTAGGATGCCTAAGGACATCCTAAATTACAATGGACTTCTTTTTTCTTTATGCCTCCTGAGACATGTGTTTTCTAATATCATGCGAACTCTCCTAAAAAGAAAAGCATGAACAATGCTCAAAATAAATTCTGATAATAGGAGATGGGGTATGAAAGGATGTAGCCTTTATCACAGATTAGTAAGCTCTTCCATAGCCAGAGTTTTTCCAGTTATCATCTGAGAGGAGAATTCAGTCACAATTAATTTTTCTTTGTCTTCTAATGATAAGGATTTTGCGGTGGCACAAAAGCCATCTAGTGAGTTGCCAACTGGATCTCTCTTGATGCAGCTCTTTAGGAAGGTTTCAGCTATAGTAGAAGTGCATGATGTAGTTGGAAAAAGCAAGTTGTCTTTTTTTTCTGCACAACTTCCATCTGGGATGTTGTGAGACATAGCAGATAAATAAGAAAGCCTCGTGAGAAAGGAACTGGGTTCACCTTTTTGTTCAAACTGAAACATCACCCAGGAATCTCACAGACAAATCCACCTTGTTTCCTTTTAAAAGAAAACTGCTCTGACTTTCGGTGTCCAAATCACATTTATTTGTTTAGGCATTTTAAATACTTTGCACATTGTACTAATCTATTATTTCTTCAACCAGACATATAGCAAAAACTGCAAAACACATTTTAAGAATATTCCTACATGCCACCAAGTGCCATAATACTGCATCTCAAGAATACAATTGCTAGACTCATCTCCCATCCTGGCCATTTACACATTAAAAGTGTGTGTGTTTTCACGTCACACTTAGCCAGGAAGGAAAGAAAGAAAGAAAGAAAGAAAGAAAGAAAGAAAGAAAGAAAGAAAGAAAGAAAGAAAGAAAGAAAGAAAGAAAGAAAGAAAGAAAGATCACATTTTAGCTCATAGCAACATGTGAACTGGGCTCCATTTCTTAAAATCCAAACTGATGGGTAGCTTGTTCATAACATGCCTAATATAACAGTTATTGAAAAGAAGAACATCTGGTTCATTGATTTGCTATTCTGAGTGATGCTAGGACTGAGGAAAAACTTAAAAAGAAAAAAGATTGAAGTTGAACACTTGTAGAAAAAGAAAACCACTGTCTTATCAATCCTGCTAGAGGTATACCTTAACGACTTCCTAGCTATCTGGAAATACTGAATTTATCATATCTGAACATCTGATTTTACAAAAAAGCACCATCCTTGAAACTACCTATATTCCTAGATGCTAACTTGATAATTCTTAGGTTGATTAAGACTTGAATTATTAAGTTTTCATCTATCTTAGATTGTGAATCTAGCTGTAGTTTACCAACATACTGTATGGACCCTTGCCATTACTGCTATTTCTACTACTTCTGCTACTAATACTATGTTTATATACCATTGCTCTGCCTTGCAAGATTTTTTGTAGTGTAAGAATTAGGCAATAGAGCTTATTGAGTATACTGTAATTATTTTATTTATTTATTTAATTTTATTCTTTGTTTAACTTTTTACCCTGAGGTTCATGGCAGATATAAAACAAGACATCACCTTTGTTTACAACTGCTACCAGCAAATTTTGAAATTTTCCAATTGTTAATTCCCCCCCTAAATAAACACAGAAGATTATAGAAAGGAAATTTCAAGAAAATAAATGGGAATCAAAATATGCATATATGCTGTAAATGAAAAATATTAACACTACATTAATATAACCACAAATAGAAAAATGTATTTAAGAAAACTGATAAATCTCTAGGTCTAAATTAAATTTGCCATATAAATAATTTGTACTCAAAATATGGTAAAAAGATATTGATAAAGGGAGAAATTCTTGTATCGATCAGTTATAATGCCTAACTTTCTAGCTTTGTGTCCATACTGGGAGGAAGACATCTGCCTTGAGGAACCCTCAAAATGCCTTTACTCTATTTGAAGCTTATGGTGAACTCTCATGCAGGGCAGTATAAAATATTTTATTGTTTTATTACTCATAAAATAATAATAAAATATATGGAACCTATCATACAAAAACTGCTTAGTAGTGATTGAGTATTCTTTAAGTTACTGATGCAGAGATGATTTGGGAGTTCCTCTCTCTCCCTTAAAATTAGGATAAGAGGCTTTAAATTGCATTAAATAATTGATGTTAGAGAGAAAATTCTAGGACTTATCTCTCTGCAGTGCATTTAGAACATCGTTAATAAAATAAGGATGGGCTCATTGACAAATGGAACTAAATGAAGGCCTTCTGAATTATATTTGAGTAATATTATTAGATTCACCCTCCCTTGTTAAGAAGACATGCTTCCATACAAATCAATAACATAGCAACCAATCACGGAATTAGTTTGTTATTGTGCCTCCCATGGGGCCATGCAGGGACAACTCTGTAGGCTGCCCTGAGTTCCAGGCTTGGTTGAGCCTTGCTGGATGATGATAAAGAAAGGGCTTTGGGTAATTCCTATTATAGCTCTACCTGGAGTAGATCTTTGTTATGTAAAATAGATTGGCCTAGGCCAGAGTAATGGTCTGTTAGCAAAGGTGGAGGGGGCTGAATTTCTGCCTCTCTGAGTTTCTACTTTTCTTTTTAGTGGAAATATTCTGCCTTTTTAGTATATCCTAAAATATTTCATTTTCCTAGGAGATGGGTGGGTTTTAACTTCCAACAGTACACAGACTGATCTGCCCTGGTTTTTACTGTTCAGAGCGAAAGCGGACTTTTTTTTCCCTTGTCCTCTATCTGCCTCCTTCAAAGCTCCTATTTCACACTTGACTTGTGCCAAATAACCCACGTCTTTGGCCACATTAGCCCAACCTCTGCAGTCTTGCTTCTGTTCCTTTTCCTTCCGAATGCTTCTTAATTTCTTTAGTTTCAAGGTGCTAGTAACAACTTATAAAGCCCTAAATGGCTTGGGTCCAGGGTACTTGTGGGAACGCCTCCTGCCAGCATCATGTGCCGATCGCCCTGTTTGCTCCCACAGAGGGGCCTCCTTGGGATACAGTCGGTTAGGCATTGTCGGCTAGCGGTTCCCAGGGCTAGGGCCTTCTCCGTGGGAGCTCCCACCCTTTGGAACCAGCTCCCCGTGGATCTCCGTTTGGCCCCTGATCTCCACTCCTTCCACCAGGACCTGTAGACCTGGTTCTTTCAACAGGCCAGCCTGGAATGACCCGGGTGGGGTTTTTTTAACTGTTTTAGTTTTTAAGGTTTTAATGTTTTATTGTTTATTCTGACCTGTTAGGTTTAATTTGTTTTTATGTAAATTATATGTAAATATGTGCTGTTTTAATGTTAGCCGCCTTGAGTCCTTAGGGAGAAGGGCGGCATACAAGTCAAATAAATTATTATTATTACTAATCTCTCCAACCCAGGGGTGGTATTCTACCGGTTCTGACTGGTTCTATAGAACCCCTTGTTACCTTACTAAGCAGTTCTGAGAACCGGTAGTTAGAAGAAATCTCCTTTTGTTTTTTTCCACCCTTATTACATTCTTGGCAGACAGCCTAGACTTACTGTCTCCGAAGGAGGTTTTTTTCCTTGATACTTTCTTAAAAGGGAAGGGTTGTTTTAAACTTTTTACACTGCTGTTGGGAGGAAATACTCCCCTGGAAATACTTCTTCTTGGCTAGCTAGAAACATTGACATTCAAATGTGAGTTACATACCCTTTCTGAGTTTTGGTCTAAAACTGGTTTTTGGTGAAGTTTAATTCTGTGCTTGGTGACGTTTAATCCTGTGTTTATTGGTGGGATAATTTTCTCTATTCAGCTTTGTTTGGAAGAAAAAGATTAATCTATGTTCCTGAAAAGAAATTGGTTTGAGAAATCTGGCTAGTTCCTGTGTCTATTTGTTCTGGTAATTGATTTAACAAGCAACAGCTACTGTTGTGATTTAATTATTTATATTGTGTTTGAATTTTTTCCTGCCTCATGGTTTCTTTTTCTATCTGGGGAGGGGTGTTCCTTCACTGCTTTAGTGGTACTGTCCTTTTGGGGTGTACTTCCAAGAGGCAGGATGCAAGCTTGGCACTGATTTTTTTTTACTGCCTTTCTGCGGGGCATGTGACCTTTCCTTAAATCTGGATGATTTCCTTAGGATATCTTGTGAGATGAATGAGACCAGATGGTATCTTTAAGTGGTGCAAATGGATCTAAGGATTGCTCCTCCTGTGTGTGCTCTTTCTGGAGAGCTTAAATGACCTCTCTGCTAAAGGGTTTCACTTTATGAGCAAGAGTTGGCTGCTGATTGCATTTTAACTATTTTAATTCCTCAAGGTGCTCTGGCACCCTGCCTGATTTGTAACCCCGGCTTGCAGGTATTTTTATCTGATGATTGGTATTTAGGGCAGCTTTTTGCAAGCAAAGAAGTTTTGTATTTTTGTGCAAGTAATCTTTGACTTACAACAGTTCATTTAGTGACCATTCAAAGTTAAATGGCACTGAAAAAAGTGACTTATGACCATTTTTCACACTTAAAACCGTTGCAGCATCCCCACTGTCATGAGAGGCCAGCCGAGGAGAAGTGCCCCTTGACATGAGTGACGTCGAGTTGGCCATGCCCACCCAGTCACATGACCACCAAGCCACACCCACCAACTAAGCCATGCCTACAGAACTGGTTGTTGAAAAATTTAAATCCCACCCCTGCCCCAACCCCACCCATCCCCAACTTTGCCAAAGGCGAATCTCATCCTAGCTTTGTGTAATCCTTGCATGCCACTCTCACAGAATAAAAGCCACTCTAAACAAGGAAAGCAATATTTCATCTTCTTTCGATTCTTGAATCCCTTACACTTGTTCCATTTGAGTAGTTGGAGAGATGAGCTGTCACCAGAAATGGCGTTTTGGTACCCAATTCTTCTACCTTCCTCCTTCGTATTCCTTAGTTCGGCACCCTTCCCTGAATTGATCCCTTCCAGAGCCTCAGGCAATACAGGTAGTCCTTGGCTTCCAACAGTTCATTTAGTGACCATTCGAAGTTATGTCATCACTGGAAAAAGTGACATGACCGCTTTTCACACTTGCAACCATTACAGCATCATGTGATCAAAATTCAGATGTTTGGCAACTGACTCATAGTTATGGCGATTGCAGTGTCCTGGGGTCACGCAATCACCTTTTTTTTTTTGCAACCTTCTGATAAGCAAAGTCCATGGGGAGGCCAGATTCACTTAACAAACATGCTACTAATATCACAAGTGCAGTGGTTCCCTTAACAACTGTGGCAAGAGAGGTCGTAAAATGGAGGCAAATTTTACTTAACAAATGTCTCACTTAGCAACGGAAATGTTGGGCTCAATTGTGGTCATAAGCCGAGGACTCCCTGTACTAGTATTCCCCAATTGTTGGCCAGAGTTCTGTCTTTGGTGTTTCCTGCTGCTTCTGCCATGCAATTATGGTTCATCCATAATGCGTCTTGAAAGTATCTGGAATGAATGTTGGTGAACAACTGTAATAATTAAGAGACTATTAGGGTGAGAAATGCTTGAGATTGAATTGTCATTTTTAGAGGCAGACTCACTTTTGCCTTTGCTTTATGCAGGGGTGGGCTTCAAAAACTTTAGCAAAGGGTTCTCTGCCCAGTTGCTGGGTGGGCGTGGCCATGGTGGGTATGACCTAGTTGGCCTCCTGCACTGCAGGGGGGCATTTTTTCCCCTCCCCAGGCTCTGGAGGCTTTCTTGAGCCTCCAGGAGGGCGAAAACAGGCACCCCGGACTCCAAAGGCTCTCTGGAAGCCAGAAATGGGCCCAATTCCGGCCTTCCTGAACTTCTGGGAGGCCTGTTTTTCACCTTCCACAAGCCCTAGCGCACGCCCTACACTTACCTGCATCCAAAACAGGCCACGTGGGGACTCCTGGGAGGGGCAGGGTGGGGTGGGTGGGGCAGGGTGGGGCGGGGCCAGCCAGGAGTGGGATTTGGGGGTTCTCCGAACTGCACAGAATCTTAGCTAGGGGCTCTCCTGAACCCCTGCAAACCCCCAGCAGCGCATCCCCTGCCTTTATGTGCTTCCCTTCAACATTTTTGCAGCAAGATAGAGAAACTGTTATAAAGCATGACTCCTGAAGTTCTTCCCAACCCTTTACCAGCAGGGACCCATTTGCGCACATCTGTGCATTGGAAAGCATATGGCAGATTGCATGTGCTCTGCTATGGGACAACTGACCAAGGAGGAGCACTTATGAAAGTTTCAGTCCAAAGCCTCTTTCCAATAGGAATGCATCAACGGGGTTTGATGTGGAGTATTTTTTTTCTGCAGTCACTAGCTTTATCTGGTCCATTTTTTAAATCAACCATTCTTTTGCTGTTGGCTGTTTCCTCCATACCAAATCTGGCCTCATTCTGTTCAGTTTTCACTGAATTCTCATGCTAATAGAGGTTTATTTGTGGTGAATGCTACAGTGAGGTGAAGTCAAGTGATCAAAGTCAAGCTGTTATCTAAATATACAGAATTATTTGATGAAGAATTATCTCAAAGTTGTTTATATTTTAAATGCAATATTAGGACTTGTAGCTTTTTGGGTACAGTATCAAGACTTTTAAATTTCCAGGAAAGAACTTTCATCGTCATTGTCATTATCCTCATCACAACAACTGAGATGGTTGAAGACTTCAACAAAACAAATTTATCAATTGTGGCTTGGCAGCGACCTATATAGACAAAAAGAGTAAGTTAAAATAGGGTTGTCTATTCATCTGGTCATATGATGCATCTATCTGGACACTGAGGCACATCACAATTGGAACCATCCATAGCCATAATAATTCCAGCTGTCAACATTCAACTATTTGACATCTGTTTGCTTTTTTTTAAAAACTGTTTTCCAAGGTAAAATGGCATCTGTTAATAAGAAATAGGAACTTGGGACTCCTACTAGGATATAGCTAATTCCTCAACTTCCTTGACTCGGGACACAGATAAATGTGGGGGTTTTTTTGGTCATTACATCATGTCTTAACCTTTAGGCTCTCTTCCCCTAACCTGACATTGCTCAAAGATGTGAGATCTTGGAACTCATTAACAGTTGAAGAACAGTTGGTAACTAGTTCTTTCAAAGGAGAAACTAAAATATGGTACATAAGAGGTACATTATGGTACATTATCAAATTTCTTAAACTAAATTAAAGGTCTATACCAGAGATGGCTAATCTTTTCATCGTCGCATGCCTGAAATTGCACACACATGCGTGCGCACACATGTGCCTGCACCCATAATGCAATTATGACCCCCCTGCCCCCTGCGCATGAGACCTCCGTGTCACACACCTCTGCACATGTGCACAACCCCCCTGCGTGCACCCCACCCCCTGCACATGCACGCGCATCTCCTGTGCACGCGTCTCCCCCCTGAGCATGCATGGCAGATACCCGACAATCAGATGGCTGCCGGGGAGCATGCACTCATGCACAGTGGGTCTGTTCCAGGCGATAGTTCGCGTGCTGGCAGAAATAGCTCTGCATGCCACTTCCGGCATGCATGCCATAGGTTCGCCATCACGGGTCTATACTATGTGTATGTGTACATACACATATATACATACAAATATTCTGAAAATAGTTTCTAAAAATCATAGAGTGGTGCAGTGGCCTAGAGGTGCAGCTCTAGCCTCACAAATCAGGAGGCTGTGAGTTCGATCTTAGATAGAGGCAGATAATTCTCTCTGTGGGCACAATGAGAATATATCTGCTGAATAAAACTCTGCATTGGTGACAAGAAGGGCATCCGGCCAGTAAACACTCAGTGTCAACCTTGACATTTAGCTCCGTTCAGTTGCCCAGACTCTACCCCACAAGGAATTATGGAGGTCATTAAAAGATGATGATGATGAGGTTTCTAAAAATCACACTATTAATACCTACATACTAGTGTTACTGAGCAACGTTTGCCACAATGCTATTTGGAAAAAAATGTTTAAAAATCTGAGAGCTCTTCATTCTCAGCTTCATATCACTTAGGAATTACTAGTTTCAGACGTTGGTTTGCTGTATCCCTATATGCCTAGGGCAGACGTTAGAAGAATTTCACTTATATTTGAACAGCTTGAAATATATTTAAAAAAATAAAAAAATATTTAGCTGAACATCTGTTTTTCCAGCAGAGTCAACAACTGTTGACTCTGCTGGAAAAACAGATGTTCAGCTAAATATTATTGCAATTATTGCATGTGCATTGCCTTTATAAAAGAATGTCCATTATCAACAAATATTGCTGTTATAACCATAAACTGGCTTTTTAAAAAAGCAACATTTATTATCTAACTTATTTTGTGATGTGAGCAAAATCTGTAAGATTCTCATTAATAATGAGATTGATAATATGATAGTGAGAGGAAGGAGAAGGAAAATAAAATAGGCAAAACCTAATTAAAATATGTCTAGAGCAGGGATGTCAAACTCAAATTTCATTGAGGGCTGCATCAAGATTGTATTTGACCTGGGGGTGGGGGGCAGGGTAGGCATGGCCAGTTTGATATCACACGTGTCAGGGGTGCCTGTGGTGGCCCGAGTGCTCAGCCAGCGAAAACAGGCTCCCAATCTCCATTTTTGGCTGCGATGGCCTCCGGCAGTGCTCTGCCAGAGAAAATGGTGCCTCCTGCAGCGTCACTGTTTCTGCGTCACTGTTTCCAGGACGGCCCTGCAGCAGGCCAGATATAAGCACCCCATGGCCTGATCCAGCTCCCAGGCCTTGAGTTTGACTGGTCTAGAAGAACCTGCTTGCACAATAGATTATGTCTCCTTACCATTGGTGTTAACATCAGGTGGATGGTTCCTAAGAATTTCAATAAAACAGCCACAAAAAACACTGCAAAGTAGGGCTCTGCAAATCCTTCAACAGAGGTACTTAAGGGACTGTAGGAGCACATACAAAGGGACTGTAGGAGGCTTCAATCCAATGATTGTCCCCCTACCCCCATTTGACTTTTTTAAACCTCTGCCATTATGCCTGTTAATTTTTATTTAATTTATTTGTTTATTAAATCTCTATATCACCCATCTCAACCTAAATGTCACTTAATGGGGCTTCCCTCTTTACAACTGGAATAAGCCTCGGTGGCGCAGTGGTTAGAGTGCAGTACTGCAAGCTACACCTACTGCAATTTGGGAGATCGAATCCCACCAGGCTCAAGGTTGACTCAGCCTTCCATCCTTCCGAGGTGGGTAAAATGAGGACCCAAATTGTTGGGAGCAATATGCTGACTCTGTAAACTGCTTAGAGAGGGCTGTAAAGCATTGCGAAGCGGTACATAAGACTAAGTACTATTGCTATTGCTATATATCCAACCTTGGCAGCTTGCTGTCTGGGGATTTCTGGCAGTTGAAGTCCACAGATCTTAAAGTTGGCAAGGTTGGACACTCCTGGTTGGGAAAATTCTGACTCAAGTCCCAGTGATCTCTTAGGGGTCTTTTCTCCCAACCTTTCTTGTTTTCCATTCACTCGTCCAATTTTTCGGAATTCTGTCCAATCTTTGCTGCCCAGGCCATTCATCTCTCTCATCGCATTCCAGACAAGTGGCTATCCAGTTTCTTCCTAATAGCCTCCAGTGATGAAGCCCCCACGGCTTCTGGAGGCAACCAGTTCCACTGGTTGATTGTTCTCACTGTCAGGAAATTTCTCCTTAGTTCTACGTTGCTTTCATCCTTGATTAGTTTCCATCCACTGTTTCTTGCCTTGTCTTCTGATGCTTCTCAGCCACTCCATTATTGGAACACTGCTATCATGTCATCCCTAGTCCTTCTTTTTACTACACTAGACATAACTAATTCTTGCAACCTTTCTTCATATGTTTTAGCCTCCAGGCCCCTAATTATCTTTGTTTCTCTTTTCTGCACTCCTTCCAGAATCTCAACATCTTTTTTATAATATGGTGACCAAAACTGGATACAGTATTATAAGAGCAGTCTTACTAAGACTTTACAAAATGGTACTAATACTTCATGTGATCTTGATTCTTGATGATTAAATGTCTCTCAGTGGCAATCATAAAATATGGCTGGTAGCATTCAGGTGTTGACTTGTGAAGTTTAGAAACAGAAAGGTGAGTGAAGGAAAAACTTTGGGTAAGTATAGGGAAATAATATGAGGACACAGGTAAGTGGCAATATTTATTCTTGAAGGAAAGCAGAAGCATCTATTCTGGCTGAAGGCATTCTGTATTTATGACCCCCAGATCTTGAATTCTGAAAAAGGAGACAAAAAGGTCAAACCTTAACCTAAAATTAGTGTAACTCAGTGCAAACTGATTTGTTATTTTTTATTTTGGGATAAAGAATTTTCATTCCCTATTGCAGAATCAGACATTATGTGTTTTCTATTTTTCCATGCTCAGCAGTTTTGGGTTACTTTTCTCACACTTGCTATGTTTGTATTGTTCATTGAAGAAAATATAAAAAGCAGAGTGATTTCTGCTGAGTTATTCCCACATGAACCAGAGAAAAAAAGACCCACCAACCCTCAAACAACCCTGGTTCCGTATGTGTAACAAATGAGACAGAAACAAAGCACTGTTGAAAAGAGTCCTACAAAAGAAGTATTGTCTTGCTTGAAAACTATAATAATTACACTGGCATCTAGTCAGCCATTTAATTTATATATTAGCTGAAAGGCCACCACAAATACAGTATTGGTGGAAAAATCTGAGCAAAGTTAAAAGAAGTTTTACTTTACTTCTCCAAAGTCTTCAGCTTTAAGGAAGAAAGTTAAACCATGAACATTTTATCTTTATTTATGAAGGGCCCTTTCATGGTTATAGTGATTAAAAGGCAGAGATTCTTAAGACATTGGCTGCCAGCAGAGGTAGTATTCAGCCAGTCCTGACAGGTTCTGGAGAACCAGTAGTAGAAATTTTGAGTAGTTTGGAGAACCAGTAAATACCACCTCTGGTTGGCCCGCCCCATCTATTCACTGCCTCCTGAGTCCCAGCTGACCAGTTGGGTCTTCTTTTGTTGCCCTGCACAGGAGTACGGAGCTGGAAAGCAGTTAATGGGGTGGGGAGGGAATGGGGATTTTACAGTATCCTTCCCCTGCCATGCCCACCAAGCCACACCACACCCACCAAGCCATGCCCACAGAACTGGTATTAAAAAAATGTGAATACCACCACTGGCTACCAGTTGCTTCTCCTGGGTGAGTCTGAACTTTAAACAAATGTCATCCTGTTAAGCTTACAGTTAACCTTAACTGTCCTGTCATTCACTACATTCATCAGAGGCATGACAAGGATGCCACACAGACTGGTGAGCCCTTGTACAAACACATAAGTGGGCAGAAGGCTAGCCCCTAACTGGTGCAACTTCTGAGCCTCAATGAATGATGATCATAGGGCATAGAGTGAAATGTAGTCTTAAATCCATGTCCTCCTTTGATCTATTAACTTAACTTTTTGATCTATTAACTTAACTTAACTTGAGCCTTGGTGGCTCAGGCTGTTAATGCCTGCTCTTAAGTTCCAGCTGCCTACAACTGCTGTAGGCTCGAATCCCACCAGGCTCAAGGTTGACTCAGCCTTCCATCCTCTCGGGGTAGGTAAATTGAGGACCCAAGATTGTTGGGGGAAATAAGCTGACTTTGTAAAAATGCCGCTTAGTAATAAGCAGGCATATACAATGGAATGAAGGCTATTGCTGAGCACGCTGGGTTGTATCCCAAAAATTGTAAGTCGCCCTGAGTCTTCGGAGAAGGGCGGCATATAAATGTAATTAAAAAAAAAACTTGGGTGGATGCTATTTCCTTTTTGGAACATCATTTTTCCTGTGCTGAATTGGAGGACCATTTCTATCAGGATTGGAATGATGATCCAATGGTTTGCATTTTCAGCTTCAAGAGACTTCTCTCTCTATTTTATCTTTTCTTCTTTCAAATGGTTTTGTGGCTGTTTCCTTAGTGGCAGCCATGTTCTTTCTTTGTCAGAGACTCTCCTTCCACTCTTACAATGTCAGTAATCCCAGCAATGTTCTGAGATTTCCTAGCCTGGACTTTTTCTTTTCCAGTTTTCCTCACAGTTTCTTTTGAAGAGATTCCAACTGATCCTATAGACTGGCTGATTCATATGTGATCCTCAGCCATGGTTAACTTGTTCTTATGTGAACTCAGGTATTGTTGTTTGTCTGCCACAACTGACAATTAAGCAAGGAGGAATGGACTCAATACAGTTAATAAAATCCTGGTTTGTTGCATAGCATTTACATGCCATCTCAGCCATTGTGGTTTATTTAGACATCTACTGTCATACTCAACCACTGAACCCAGATGGTTATTGATTTTACAAGCCAGAATAAATTGATATTCTCTAAAGATAAATTTAAGTAAAATTCCAATGGCTGCTCTGCGACTACTCTGGAAGATTCATAGAGAAATAAAAAGTTGGAAATTTATTTATTTACACAATTTATATGACTCTCCAACTCACACATGTGACTCTGACCAGCTAACAAGAAATAAAATCAACATCACAACAAAACAGTAAATAACAAATATAGCATCCCAGATAAAACCAACCTGTACAATCATTATATGGTCTCAAACACAAACAGGGCCCCAGTCTCAGTAACAGAACCAGATCTCAAAGCTCCTATGGCAAACGTGTGGAAAGCTAAGGTGCTGGCCTACAGACAAGGGTGGGATTCAACCAGTGTTACCAGGAGTGGGATGCTACCAGTTCTGCCTGGCTCTATAGAACCAACAGCTCTGAAGAGCAGCAGACACAGAACCGGTTCTGTGTCTGCTGCTGTTTGGCCCACCCACCCTCCCAGGTTCTTAGCTGACCTTTATTTCCTGCTTTTTCAACCTCAGCTGCTTTGCGCAGCACAGCTGAGGTTGAAAAAGCAGTAAAAAAGTACTTTTTGAAATGCTGCACACCCACGCACAGTGCTTATCAGCTGTCCCAGTGGCTAAGCTGATGGTGTAGTACACACGTGCGCAGCTTATTTGCGCAACAAAATGCAAATACCGAACCGGTAGTAATACCAGTTGAATCCCACCCCTGGGTGTTACTACCGGTTCGGTGAGAGTTGTGTTTTGCTGCGCGCTCGTGTACCACATTTGCAAAAAAAACCTCAGCTGTGCCACCCGGACAGCTGACAAGCGTGCACGGTTGCACAGCATTTGAAAAGCCACTTCTTTCCTGCTTTTTCAACCTCAGCTATGCCGCACAAAGCAGCTGAGGTTGAAAAAGCAGAAAATAAAGGACAGCCAAGAGCCTGGGTGGGTGGGTGGCCCAAACAAATGACCCAAAGGTCATTGCACCAAACCGGTTCAGTGTCTGCTGCTCTTCAGAGCAACCAGTTCTATAGAACCGGGCTGAACCGGTAGCATCCCACCCCTGCCTACAGACCAGAAGACTGTGAGTTCTAGGCCTCCCCTAGGCATGAAAGTAGCTGGATGACTTTGAGCCAGTCACTCTCTCTCAGCCCATAAGTGAAAAACAGTCATGAGTTACTTTTTTCAATGGCATTCAAACAAACAAATGGTCATAAATCAAAGACTACCTGTATTGAAAACCTCCAAGATGAACTTGGGAGACCCAGTTTCAGGTTCAGCTTTAGCTATGGAAACTCACTGGTGGTTTTGGGCCAGTCACTTTCTCTAACCCAGTCTCACTTGGTGTTGCGTACACCGATTGTGTATACTACTTTGAGCTCCTGGAGGAATAGTAAAATTGTAGGCTAACAAATAATGTTTGCAAGCAAGGTGAGAAGGCTAAATATATGAATATTGATGAAGCAAAGTGATTTCAAAAGAGGGAAGATAAGCAAGTCAGATATGAAATTCATTTCCTCATGCTGCTAAAAGGCAAAGAGTTTGTTAATATGCAAAAGAAAATATTAATTAATCTGCTGGAGAATATATCTCGCAATTAAAATTAATAAACATTTATAAAGAACATACAACATTATGCTTCCATGCTTTATAGAGATGCTGAAGACAGAACTCTAACTGGCAGCTAATGAGTGGCAGATGATAACAGCTTAGCTATTGCTATTCTGGAAAGTTGCCAAAATGGAAATACTTACAGATAACACGATTCTGAAAGCATCAATCATTCTCCACTAGACTGACAGAATGACAAAAAATGTAGCCCCCATCCTCCTGCTGCAGTTGCAGAACCTCACATCCAAAAGGCATGAATTGGGTCTTTAGCAGAATGGATTTAATAGTGTGTACACCATGCAGTTTATCCCATTCTTAAGTCAAATATATGGACATAGGTATGGCCTCGTCGGTTATTGCTAAAAGAGAACAATCAAATGCTTCTTGAAATACCATATTTCCATTCAATAACAGGCAAGTACTTAGTAACCCACTAATAAAGGTGGGAAGATGCTCACTTCCAAAGGAACAAGGATAAGAATGCTGCAACAGGTGTAATTCAATCAATGTAGAAGTGTTAAACTTCCAATGGCCATTTTTATTAAGGCCAATGATGTGCCTGAAAGAGATATAGGAGGTCTACAGTTTCTCAGGTCTGCCCACTCAGCCCACAAGAGCCTCCTCAAAGTCTCTTCTGCCAACATCATCAGCAAGGCTGCTCTAATTAGACCTTTAAGGAAGAGGAAAATGTTGCCAAGGCAAATCTCAATTTCCTCCACAGAAGAGATAACAGGGAATTTCATTCCTTCAATCCTCCTTACATGGAAGAAATGAATGATATTCATTCCTTCAGTCCTTCATTCACCCATTTCAAGTCCTGACCCTGATATTGATGCATTCGGATAGTGAATCTGACCTATGGACCATTCCCCACTCCAATTCTGAACAATGTTTTTTTAACTAGACAGTATAGTAACAATCGGCCAGGGAAATTCATCCATCACTCTGTTTGCTAATCTGGCTTGTTGATCGGAAGAGAAGGAGTAGCATTCATCCTGTTTTTAAGCACTAATTTCAGTGGGCAGAGCAAATGCATTTATGCATTTAATTGATGCGCTTATTACTTCCTACGTATCTACCTTAATGGCTAAAGCAACTCTGGGCAGCAGACATGGTAACAAGGAATTAAAACAGCTAGAAGAAGAAGAAAAAAACACCCAACAACAATAAAAAGGCAATACTGTTTATTTGGAAACAAACAATCCCATATAATAGCCAACAGGCAGGATACAAAAGCACCTGAACCCAGGCCCTGCTGGAAAACCCAAGTCTTCATAACTTCGCTAAAGAGCGGTGGAGTCAGGACTGTATGGATTTTAGGGAGAATGCCATTGTACAAGACAAGAACTAGAGACGTGTGATACCTTAGCATTTTTACCATTGTTCCATATGTTGGGGAAAACAGGGAATTTTTTTTCCATTGAAGATGTAACATCTCTCTTGATCCAATTGCAATATGCTTCCTTTTTGTCTTTTCCAACCCTGAAGCACAGGCGGCATACAAGGCAAAAACCATTTTTACTATCAGATTCTTTGATCCCAAGTTTTTAATTCAGTCATACCACACTGTTGAGATAGGACATACACTTTTTTCCCCACTTTAACAATCCATTATTCAGATGTGGATAGTGTCAAAAAACAGAACAATTTGAACCAAAAGGAGAACACAACCTTGCTCAGTTTCTTCATTTTCAAAAGCTTTGTTTCAGAGAAAAACTACTTTAATGTTTTTTGAAGATCTTGCTATAAGGGTAGCTGTCCAGAAAGATTATGGTTGGCTGGATAGAATTAAGCAACCATATAACAGACAGGATATATATATATATATATATATATATATATATATATATATATATATATATATATATATATTAAAAAGCCTTTTAAAGTTCTTTCAGGAGAAATGAAAATCATCAGAGGCATATTTAGAATTTATTCAGTCATTTGGGGAAAAGGGCATTGAGAAGACTTTTTAAAATAATTGTTATCAGCATTTTCCTCAAAATAGAAAGCACTATATCATTAAACCAGTTTTAATGTTACAGTTTGAACCATTATGGGTAATAGGCCTGCTAGTCAGAAATTGGCGTAATAGGCCTGCTAGTCAGAAATTGGCGTAATAGGCCTGCTAGTCAGAAATTGCTCAAGAGAGCCATAAGGAAGAATGAGTGTTGTGGGGAATGGAAATTAACAAAGCACCAGGAAGCTTCTTTCTGCAAATTTCTCCACAGGCAATGCTTACCTGGAGAGAGAGTTACACAGATTCAAGTGATGGACTAAACGAAAGGATATTTCGCAATATAACCCAGGTTCTTTCCCTGACATTAGCACAACAAGGTCAAATCTTCATCTACCAGCTAACCCAGGGTGGTATTGTTCCCACAATACACTTATCTTGGTCAATGGGAGGTAAGTGTATTGTAAGAATGCTAAAACTTTATCAGTTTATCCAATCAACTATGCCCAAGGAAATTACATTTACTCTTAAATAGGCTCAGTTTCACATGGGTTTATTTCAACTCCATTTAGGCATCTGTACTCAGGGGAATAACAGAACCAGTCAATTTCTCTGTTTTGTTTATCCAGGCTTTTGGGGGAAAATGGAGAAAAAGAACAAACTAAAAAATCAGAACAGTCCATTCAAAATGCTGAGATCAGAGAATATAAAACATACAATCCAAACCCTGATTGACAGGTACAAAACTGTCTCTACCCATCTGGACAGTATAAAGGGGGGAGCATTAATGGTATAATGAATAATGTACAGCATGCAAAAGTTCACAGGATATCAAGAACTTCTTGATTATAGAAACAGAGAGGTTTTGTTTGCACATTGTTTGGCTGCTAGTAAAGAAATCTGACTGGATTAATGGCTGACTGGATTAAAGTGTACTATAAATAAGATTGATGCCAAGCAAGGTTAAGTGAGCTATGAAATATTCTGACAATACCTTAGCTTCTCCTCTATTTCAGCTTATGTCAGACCGTTACTCTTGTGTTTCCTACTGATTGAGAAATAGAAATTGTCCACTATCTACAGATGCTATAGAGGAATGACTTTTCCTGTAGTTGAACTCCTCCTACAGGACTCCTCTCAAGCCTACTAGAGGATAGCAATTATTTGAATATAAGTATCTCCAGGACTTACACTTCCCCTTACATTTGTATGGGCTGTAAATAGAACCATACTGCATTTTACTTGCTGAAGAAAAGAAAAAAATGATACTGAGAAGCAGCATTTTAAACATGTTCTAAGAAAGCATTTATTTAACTTACCTGTCTACAAGATGACAGACCTTTATTATGCACACCAAATTACATCCCTGGAACATATTTATAATCTGACCAGAAATTAACTAGTTAAATAGAGAAAAGGAAAAAAGAGCCCTGGAAGATGAGAAATGTCTACTTAAAATTGTTTCTCCCAAATAAATATAATGGACTTATACATTAATGTGTGCTTCTTTTCCACTGCCAGGCAACAGCAGCACAGCTCCATTTGATTCTCAGGAATAACTTGCATTGAAATTTCACTTTGGTCCTGATTTACTGTAGTGCCTCTCAATCCTAGCAACAGAAAGAACGAAAATGACATTAATTAAGAAAATACAATGGCGGAAGTTCTAAAAAGATATCCATTGATATTTATTTATTTATTTATTTATTTATTTATTTATTTATTTATTTATTTGGATTTATATGCCGCCCCATCTCCAGGGGGACTCAGGGTGGCTTACACAAAAATATATATACAATATATAAAACTTATTCCTAAATTTACCCAATCCAAATAATTATAAAATATTAAAATAATTATTTTTTATTATTTTATAAAATAATTATAAAATATTAAAATATCCCGATATTAAAATCCCCAACCCCACTCAATCCAGGCCGGCCTGTGAAAATAGCCAAGTCTTTAGATCACAACGGAAGGACCACAGGTCAGGGGCCAGACGTAGATACTCTTCAGTATGGAATCAAATTTAATTTCAGACACGTTAGGTTTCACACATAGGCAGTATTCAGCAGGACCAGTTCTGGAGAACCGGTAGTGGAAATTTTGAGTAGTTCAGAGAACTGGCAAATACCATCCCTGACTACTCCCACCCCCATCTATTCTCTGCCTCCTGAGTCCCAGCTGATTGGCTGAGTCTTCTTTTGTTGCCCTGCACAGGAGAACAGAGCTGGAAAGCAGGTTAGTGGGCTGGGGAGGGAATGGGGATTTTTCAGTAACCTTCCCCCAGGAGTGGGGAGGGAATGGGGATTTTACAGTATCTTTTCCCTAACATGCTCACCAAGCTATGCCCACAGAACCAGCAGTAAAAAAATTTTTGAATCCCATCACTGGTTTCACATGGTTCTCTCTCTCTCTCTCCCTCCCTCCCTCCCTCCCTCCCTCCCTCCCTCTCTCTCTCTCTCTCTCTCCTTTTTTAGAGTACCTGGCACACTGAACAATACATGAGCCTGTAGAGCTTGCTTAACCTTCTAAATTCAGCTCTTTGGGCGTCAACCCTGAAGCTGACCTGAGCAAAGCCATCTTGACAGCTTCAGTGTTGCCACACTGGAGCTGAGGGATAGGAGGGGAATTTGAGATAGCTGGGATTTTGTAGCCATACTTTCTCTGGGAACCAAGGACATTCTCACACCTGGTCAGAGGAAGGCGGAGTGATGCCACCAGGCAACCAGACAGTGCTGCGATTGGACCATATGACTGATTGTTTTGAAAGTGAAAAAAAATACTTTTAATTAGGTGAAAACCACAGGAACCTTCAGAGTCAGTTTTCACCAGATCTGTGCCAATATGATACTGGTATATCCAATAAAGCTACCCTTTGAGGAATCTACCTGCCTCAGAGTTTTGCTTGCTATAGGTCTACTACTTGGAAGCCAGACATTAAAGCGACTTGACATTGGGTCTGAACATATGGCAGGACTGGGGTTATCAATGGAGCCTCTGAAATCTTATATTAGGCACCATAGTCCAACATCCATGGCTGAATTCATGTGGGAACACAATGCAAGACCTAATGAGCTTTTGTTTCAATCTCAGTATCTATAAAGGGTTTGGCTACAGCATGAAGTCATAAGTAACAGTATGATGGTATTTATTATTATTATTATTATTATTATTATTATTATTATTATTATTATTTATATCCCGCCTCTCTTCCCCCATCGGGGAACTTGAGGCGGCATACAACAAACTAAAAAACATTTCCTATACAGTATAAAAATCACAAAACTCATTCATATCGTCCAAACATACAAGAGGGAAGAACAGAAGTCTCAATTCCATGCCTTCCAACAAAGCCAGGTCTTAATGGCTTTGCGGAAAGCAGGTAGATTGGGGATGGTTCTAATCTCCGCAGGGAGCATATTCCAAAGGGATGGTGCTGCCACAGAGAAGGCCCTAGCCTGCGGGCCCGCCAGCCGACACTGTCTGGCCGACGGTATCCAGAGCAAGCCTTCCCTGTGGGATCTAACCAGGCGCAGGGAGGCATAAGGTAGCAGTAGGCGGTCTCAAAGGTATCCCGCTCCTAAGCCATGAAGGGCTTTAAAAGTTGTCACTAGCACCTTGAATTGCACCCAGAAGACCACCGGTAACCAATGCAGCTCGCAGAGGATAGGTGCCCCCATAATCACTCACGTGGCCGCATTTTGCACCAGCTGAAGTCTCCGAGTGCTCTTCAAGGGCAGCCCCATGTAGAGCGCATTGCAGTAATCCAATCGAGAGGTGATAAGGGCATGAGCGACTGTGTGTAAAGCCCCCCGGTCCAGGAAGGGTCGCAACTGGTGCAACAGGTGAACCTGTGCAAAGGCCCCTCTGGTCACAGCCATAAGGTGGTGGTCAAATTGTAGCTGTGGATCCAGAAGGTCCCCCAAGTTGCGAACTCATTCTGAGGGGAGCAATTTCTCTCCCCCCAGTACCAAAGTTGGATAATCAACTGAAGCACGAGGGGGCAGGACCCACAGCCACTCGGTCTTGTCAGGGTTGAGTCTGAGCCGATTAGTCCCCATCCAGACCCTCACAGCCTCCAAGCACCGGGACATCACCTCCACGGCATCACTAGATGCACTATTACTATTTACACTGTATACACTGATATTGTATTGTAGATATCAGCCTGTTGACCTTCAAATGTTTGGTGTGTTTTTGTTTATCCTAAAACAGCCTCATTAATAAGTTATTCATCAATATTTTTGTTAATCAATCAGTAATCTTGTATTTGTGTTCCATTTCCAGCATCTATTCAAGATTGGAAAGGAAAGGTAACTCAATTTCAAGCAACACTTGAAGGATCTGGCTCTTACTGATCTAGGATTAGAACTGATACATTTGTTTTAAACTTGTAACAAAATATGTGTATTTAAGTCTAGCTTTTCTTCCTGTGGAGTAGTGGTGGTTAAAGCCAACATGGCAAATTACATGTTGCTGGACTTGACAACTAAATGTTTTCAAATATTTTTCTGTTGTGGTTCCTTTTTGATGACTGGGGCTATAAGATTCATCACAGAAAATGATAGGAATTGTAATCCAATAGATTTTGTTACCACTGGATGAGACGATGTCTCAACAGGGGACAATTTGAGGCACATGATACTCTGAAAGAAAATAACGTTTCAAAAATATGTTTGAATATGCAATATTTCTATAAAAGGAAAGCTAAAACGGAAGCTTAGTTTAGTGAATAAAAAAGTTTCATGTGAAATTCAAAGAAGGGGCTCTCATAATTCATTTTTTTCATGGTAGAAATATTATGAATAAGAATCTGGGTTTATTTACAAACTTGCCCTTTTTGTGTTTTTCTTGCAATAAGGAAAAATGGAAGGCAAATTGCAGTTAATGCTAATTTTTCTGACAATAAAAATGCCTTAAGCAAACAAAAAGCCAGACAAAGAAAGTAGCAGCTTAAACAATCTTGTATTCCCTGTAAATACCTCTAGATTCTTTTTATGAGCCATAGCTTTTTAGTAGCAAAAAATACATCCTAAAGGTTTACTAAACATAAGGCTACTTTTATTAATAATGTATTATTTATTAATAAAGTACTGGGTTTTGCCACAAATATTTAACTGCACCTAAAAAAAGACTCAAGGGACTTTACGCTTTTCTTATAACCAATTATCTCCTGTTTGTGGCTCTTTCTAATATATAGGTCATTCAGTGCTCATAAAAACAAAGTACTGTATTTTTAAACAGACTTTAATTTCTTTATACTTTTTCATTCACTTAGAACTCACTAAATATTGAGAAATTTTTCATTCAAAACAGGGGTGGGATTCTACCAGTTCGTACCTATTCGCTAGAACTGGTTGTTAAGATTCTAGGCAGTTCGGAGAACCAGTTGTTAGAAGAAATTACTGGCCTAATCCTGTAAGGAAGGCAGGAAGGAAACATTCTGGTGTTGCTTACAGAAACTGCCTCTCTGTTAACCCTTATTACATTCTTGGCAGGACTAGACTTCCTGTCTCAGGAACTTCTCTGGAGTTTTTTTCCCTCCTTTGCTTGTGTGGAGTGACCATTCAAAGTTACAATGGCACTGAAAAAAGTGACTTATGACCATTTTTCACGCTTACGACTCTTTCAGCATCCCCACAGCCATGAGTGGCCAGGCGAGGAGATGCCCTTGATGTGAGTGATATTGAGTTGGCCACACCCAGCCAATAACATGACCACTAAGCCATGTCCACCAAGTCACATGACCACCAAGCCATGACCACCACCTAAGCCACGCCCACAGGATTAGTTGTTAAAAATGTGAATCTCACCCCTGATTCAAAAGCCTTATTTTCACCAGGTTAAGAGAAGGGAATTACCCCAGATTGGGTGGATGTGTATAGAGTGAGCTATCACCACAGTAACTTATCAAAATATGCGAACCATACTCTTTGCAAATTCAGGATTTGCAAAGGGTTTATTTATTCTGCTTATAATACATTTAATACATTATATATTTACTTTGAGAACGAATTTGGGGTAGTGGTTAATACACTTTGCTAGGAACAGGGAGCCTGTGAGTTCTAGTCCTGCCTTAGGCACTAAAATCAGCTGGGCAACCTTGGGCCAGTCACTCACTCTCAGCCTTAGGAATAAGGCAAAGGAAAACTACTTCTGAAATCTTACCAAGAAAAGAGTCCAGGCAGTCAACAGGAATCATCAACAACAACAAAATTACAAGATTCTCTACTACTTTAGGCTCTGGGATAGCCAATGCTCTAACAGGTGGTAAGACTTTGAGACTATACAGCAAACTAAGCAAGGCTAAAGAAAAATCTTAACAGAAAATTTCAAGATTTTAGTTTGGGGAATATTGCAAATCATATTCTAAATAAATGGAAGTGGGAAAATGCTCTCTGAAAAGAACAACATCGGCTCTTGTCTGTGGCTCTCTGCAAGCAGAAGCAGGTCACAGTAACTTAAAACAGCAGGATGAGCACAGTAGCATTATTGTGATTCAACACAGCAATCCGAGCTCTGTTCCCAGTACATAAATGTAAAGCATCTCTGGGTGTTATCACTAGCCTCTTACACGCAGAGCATTACAGCAAGTTAAAAATAAGTCAGACAATTATGCATGTGGGATATTTTCTTCATTTTTGATTTATGTTAAACCAACTGGTAAGGGAAGTATTTATCCAAGTTGCTTCAAAGTGACAGATCTCTGTGATCGAGTGAAAATCCTGAATGGAAAATAATAGCCGAATGTTCTTGCACATGTAATTAAGAGGACAGCCCTGAATGGGGAAATGGAATGTCCTCCATTCAATCCACACATTGGTTTTAAGAAAAGGAAAGCACAAGAGCAAATACTAATTTTGGTGAAGGGTTATCAACACAATAGATAAACCATCTAAAGAATTTAGTCCAAAGAACTAAGGGGACCTTGACTACTTTACCATTCAACCTCAAAATCAAGGAAGGCTATTGTACAATTAAATGACACTCTCTTGCCTTTTGAATAGATTTTCAAAATTAATCATTTGCCTTTCAATATCTATGATCTGCATGTTACTGTTCAGAGAAATATTCAAAACCTGAATTCCTGCTAAAGAATCAAAAAGACAGCAACATACACTTAAATCCAACATGTGCATATGGTTATCTGGGTACAATTAAAATATTTTTTTAAAATTTCATTTACCCAGCATATAAACTGGCAAGAGCTATTTTAGCATCTGTTGTAAGTTTGGAGCAGGAAATGAAAATAATTCAAACCAAAAATTATGTTGACTGTAAAAATAATATATACCAAATTGTTTATCTGTAGACAGTATTTTTGTTTATATATATGTATACAGTATGTATGTTGATTTTTCTTGTTATTTTTGAATTAGAAATTATTGTCATAAAATTGGATTCAAAGGGTTGGGTCCAAATGAAATTATGTATGATATAACAAAATATATTTATGCACGTATCCTCTGTTGCATATTGTTAAAAGTTGCATTCATCTTAATGCACCAATCGTTTTCAAAATTGTAAAATGTGAATAATTGTACACATTAACACTTGCCATTTTATCCTTTCTACAGCTGTTGTTGAAATGCACATTCACACATCAATTGGAACATTGAGGTCAGAGATCAAAGTATTAAGACTATTTTATGTACAATGAGATGGAAGAGAAACTCTTTATAAAGTGTTGTTTTTTAAAAAATGATGTTTTCAGAGCCAAATTCCCATCAAGGGAGAAAGAAAAGAAAATCCATCAGGAAGTGTTAAGTCTAGCACCAGACAACCTGGAAGAGGAAAATGTCAGAAAGCAGTTCATCAACAAGATCTTCAGTGAAGTTATGGGTAATTTTTCCAAATTCTTACCAAGTTTTTACTTGTGTCTTGTTCCAATATTTGAGGATTTGTCATAGAGAAGTCAACTTATTTTCCAAAACACCTGAAGGCTAAACAAGGAACAATGGATGGAAACTGATCAAGGAGAGATTTAACCTAGAAATAAGGAGAAAGTTTCTAAATGGAAAATCAACCAATGGAAGCTTGCCTTCAGAAGTTGTAGGTGCTTCATCACTGGAGGCTTTCAAAAGAGACTGGATGGCCACTTGTCAGAAGTGGACAAGGCAGGACAAGAAAAATGGAAAACAAGCAGCAGAATACTAATTTTGGTGAAGGGTTATCAACACAATAGATAAAACCATCTAAAGAATTTAGTCCAAAGAACTAAGGGGACCTTGACTACTTTACCATTCAACCTCAAAATCAAGGAAGGCTATTGTACAATTAAATGACACTCTCTTGCCTTTTGAATAGATTTTCAAAATTAATCATTTGCCTTTCAATATCTATGATCTGCATGTTACTGTTCAGAGAAATATTCAAAACCTGAATTCCTGCAAAGAATCAAAAAGACAGCAACATACACTTAAAAATCCAACATGTGCATATGGTTATCTGAGTACAATTAAAATATTTTTTTTTAATTTCATTTACCCAGCATATAAACTGGCAAGAGCTATTTTAGCATCTGTTGTAAGTTTGGAGCAGGAAATGAAAATAATTCAAACCAAAAATTATGTTGACTGTAAAAATAATATATACCAAATTGTTTATCTGTAGACAGTATTTTTGTTTATATATATGTATACAGTATGTATGTTGATTTTTCTTGTTATTTTTGAATTAGAAATTATTGTCATAAAATTGGATTCAAAGGGTTGGGTCCAAATGAAATTATGTATGATATAACAAAATATATTTATGCACGTATACTCTGTTGCATATTGTTAAAAGTTGCATTCATCTTAATGCACCAATCGTTTTCAAAATTGTAAAATGTGAATAATTGTACACATTAACACTTGCCATTTTATCCTTTCTACAGCTGTTGTTGAAATGCACATTCACGCATCAATTGGAACATTGAGGTCAGAGATCAAAGTATTAAGACTATTTTATGTACAATGAGATGGAAGAGAAACTCTTTATAAAGTGTTGTTTTTTAAAAAATGATGTTTTCAGAGCCAAATTCCCATCAAGGGAGAAAGAAAAGAAAATCCATCAGGAAGTGTTAAGTCTAGCACCAGACAACCTGGAAGAGGAAAATGTCAGAAAGCAGTTCATCAACAAGATCTTCAGTCAAGTTATGGGTAATTTTTCCAAATTCTTACCAAGTTTTTACTTGTGTCTTGTTCCAATATTTGAGGATTTGTCATAGAGAAGTCAACTTATTTTCCAAAACACCTGAAGGCTAAACAAGGAACAATGGATGGAAACTGATCAAGGAGAGATTTAACCTAGAAATAAGGAGAAAGTTTCTAACAGTGAGAACAATCAACCAATGGAACAGCTTGCCTTCAGAAGTTGTAGGTGCTTCATCACTGGAGGCTTTCAAAAAGAGACTGGATGGCCACTTGTCAGAAGTGGACAAGGCAGGACAAGAAGCAATGGATGGAAACTAATCCCAGCAGAGAAACAACTTAGAACTAAGGAGAAATTTCCTGACAGCTAGAACAATTAATTAGTGGAACAACTTGTCTCCAGAAGGTGTGAATGCTCCAACACTGGAAGTTTTTAAAAAGATGTTGGATAACCATTTGTCTGAACTGGTGTAGGGTTTCCTGCCTAGGCAGGGGGCTGGACTAGAAGACCTCCAAGGTCCCTTCCAACTCTGTTATTCTATTCTATTCTAAATGGTACAGGGTCTTCTGCTTAAGCAGGGGATTGGATTAGATGACCTACAAGGTTCCTTCCAATTCTGTTATTCTAAGAGAGAGAGCCTTCTTAGATAGGTTGCATCACACTTCACCCCCCAAAGTGACATCAATACATAAAACAAAGATGACAACCACAGTTATTTATTGAGGCTTCTATACGCTTTTCTCTGGCATATGACACTGAGCAGTATTAGGAACCATCTTTATCAAAACTGATCCTGTGCATCCTGTAAGTTGAAGGTAACAGGAGGGGGACATGGCTTAGAAAGTATTGTTTGTGGGATATGCTGCCCCATTTGGGCACTTTGTGGAGTATACTTTCTTCAGAGGTGAGCCTGGCCACTTTGCTTTTGGCATTTAAGAAAGCCCTTTTTAACTGAGTGTTTGACACTTAGGTCTGAAGGGGACTGGCTAACCATTGTCAGTTATAATTTGGTGCTCATTTAACATGTACATGTGGCAAGATTGTTTTTTTTGTGTGGAATGACTATAGTTAGAGCCAGTTTGGTATAGTAGTTAAGGTATCAGACTGGGAGTTGGGTAGAAGAAAAAATCAGGAAAGAACAGGTCTTGTGTGTTTCACGCTTTTATATGCTAAACAATGCAGAACAATTTGGGGAGAACAATAAAGACATTTTTGTAAAGATAACTAAACAAATTTCATATTCCTCCTTTGCAGGCAAAAAATGTTTCAAGAAAATGCCTACATGCTCAGAAATAAAAATGGTTTTGATGGGTTTCCTGGCACTCATTTTTGTTTCAAGTTCACATCAGCAATCTAGCTTCAAATAAATCCAATTTATTGCCCTGTGCTTGTGATGAAATTCAAACAGAATTGAAAAGCAATATTTCTTTCCTTAAAGTCTGCAGGCAAATATAGATGCTTTGGTTTTATTTTTGTTATTGACCCAGGTTAAACTTATTTTCTTTTGATGTTTTTGTAACTGGAGATATAACTAAGTTGCAAGATCCTGCTGAAGAAAAAGACACGTTGGTATTAAGGGCCATAGCCTTCTCCTTCCTCCTTAGAAGAAATCTGAGTTTTATTACTTCACATCCTGGTCATAAAATTCACACAGGACAGTGAAGCCAAGCCTTTAATTTAATCAGATGCCAGTTGAAATCCAGCAATAAATTTTACCTGGGGGAAAGTAGTGAGAACAAGAGGGCAAAGCATGCATATTTGTATGTATATTACTAATTTTAAGTAATTTACAGGAAATAACATCCTTTTAATATAATTCTACTAGACATTAGATCACTCATCTTCGTTTGTCAAGTACAGAATTTCCATTAATTTAAATGGGATATCAATTTTTGGTACCAAATTTAATAATAATATTTTATTAAAGTCATATGCCACTCAATTCTCAGCGATTCTATGAAGAGTTTGAAGGTATTGTTGGAAAGAGAAGCCAGAAAGCCAAGCAGGAGCCTTTTTACAAGCATCTGATTCAATCCACTTCCAAACACCAAGCTGAGACAAAGAGAGAATACTCAATAGAAAAAAGCTAGACATCATAAAGGCATTAAGTACTTTCCAATCCTGTAAGCTGTTGACATGGAAACCTAAAGCAAGTCCTTTGTAATTTTCAGAACGTGAAACTTGGAAGCTTATATATAGTGTATTCCATCTTGAGTTAGTTTCCTCCAGTTTAATAACAACAGGAAGCAATAGGAAGCATCATAAATCTCTGCTTAGAGAGTTTGCTAGACTTTATTTTTACCCCAAGAAGAATTGCTTAAACAATGTCCTATGTCCAATTAGGACAAGCCAAATGAGAGAAAATTTCACAGAGCCTTCAGTACATAGCACTGCTGTGAATAGCACACTTGACTGTTCTAGAAATTATTAGTTTTAATTCCTATGTGAAAACAATTTATGTATGGAACTGACTTCTATAGTCAGATGCATGTCCAATTTTTTTAAACGAACTAAACCAGAGATAGCTGTCACAAAGGTTATTTTCAAGGAAGAATGCCCAGCATGGAAATCCAATTTCAATGATTTTGGTAAGAAAAAAAGTTAGAAGAAACGGGAAGAAAAACAAGTGAACCTTACAAATGGGAGAAGACATTCAAATTCCATCAATAAAGCAAGGCTATGTCACTTTAATCACTTAATCTGTCTGCCTTCCAAGCAACATTGCTCCAAAGTAACCTTTATTGTCCCAAGGACTGAACACAATCTTAGGCAATGTGCCAGGGGCTGTATAACTAGACCCAATTGAGGGAAAAATAAAAATGGATGTAATCTAAATGACAATCAATTTAAATAAAATACAATCAATATTCCATACTTACTTCCTTTGTTTATTACAAATTATAAATTGAGAATCCCTTGTTAAAAGCTTTGGCCTTTGTAACTTACTCCTGGTTTATCTGCCCCTGCTTTGACACCGCAAAAGTCAAAATACTTCGCCTGGTCTGCTGGAACTCTTAGAAAAGCAAATGCACAGAGTGCTTGTACAATTTGTGCAATGCACTGCAATATGCATTGAACGTCTATGGATTAAAGCACTAAGCCAAATGCTGGCATTAGCAAACAACTAGAATAGAACATCTGTGATCCCTTTCTATAATCAGGCAGCCAAGAAAAGAGGTGGGAAGCAGTAGGCTAGAATCCCAACCAGGGAATTGTAGGAGTTGAAAATCCACTCATCTTAAAGAAGCCAAGCTCAGAAATTTTGGACTAGAACAAGGGAACTGAAGTCCAGAACTTTAAGACTTCAATTCCAAGAATTCCCCAGCCAGCATAGAAGTTGAAGTCTACAAGACTTACAATTATCAAGGTTGGACACCCCTGGGCTAGGAGATCCCAGATGTTTCTTTCCATTACAACAACTTCCCCCTGGTAGTCCATACAGAGTAGTGCAAAAGCAAAGACTCTTTGTGTCATTTTAAAGACAAACAGAAGAAGAGGTGATATAAACTCCTGGGGAGTACAAGCTACTTCTGTTCTTATTCTTTCAGTCTTTCCTGAACTGCTGTGTCACTTTCAAAGTTAGCACAGCAGTAGAAACAGTTATAAAATTAAGCTTTTGCTGCCAAAATGTGACCTATCCTGGGATATACCCATAACATAGTAACATTGGTTTGAACTAACAATTATAGTCTTAGAAATGAATGTATCAAAATCAGACGTTCTGCAGATATTGGATCTATTATCTCTTCAGCAGGGAAAATAAACCCCAGGATAATTCCAGAGCTTGTTCTTAACTCTACAGGTTCCCATGGCTCCAGTGAGGAGGTGATAAGATAACTAACAGGCTCAATAGCCAATATTTTCAAATTAACACATATTAGGTAGTCCTCGACTTATGACCATTTGTTTAGTGATCATTCGAAGATACAACAACACTTATGGCTGTTTTTCATACTTACAACCATTGCAGTATCCCCAGGGGTGGGATTCTCCCAGTGTAACAACCGGTTTGCTAATCGTGTGCTTCGCATAGCTATCGCAATTACTTACCTTCAATGTTACTTCAGGGAAGTAACACAGCTGAGGCAAGGCAATCCACTCTGTTGCACGAATCAACTGAGCAGATATAGTTGAGTACAGCGCAGGTGTGAGTGGGTAGGCTCACATATTGTCGCATCGAACCGGTTCAGAGGCAGCTGATCATCATAGCTAGGGGCTCCCCCAAACTGGTCCAAACTGGGAGAATCCCACCCCTGAATATCCCTGTGATCACATGGTCAAAATTTGGATGCTTGGCAACTGGCATTCATTTGTGATGGTTGCTGTATCATGCAGTATCATCACCTTTTGATAAGCAAAGTCAACGGGGAAGCCGGATTCCCTTAACAGTTACAGTTACCAACTTAACTGTGGCAAGAAAGTCATAAAATGGGACAAACACTCAACAATTCCTTGCTTAGCAACAGAAATTGTGGACTCAATTGTGCTTGTAAGTTGAGGACTAGCTGTATCGCTACTGGTAGCTGTAAAGATGGCCTTGTTCCAATGCTCACCCCTCTGGCAGAATTCTTCAGAGGGAATACCAAAATGGGTTCAAGTGTTTGGACTAACTTGCCTTATGTGAAGGAGGGGGGAAAGGAGAGGAAGGGAGGGGCAAGAGAGAGAGAAGGAGAGGGAGAGGGAGGGAGAAAGAGAGAGAGAGAGAGAGAGGGAGGGAGAGACCGCGAGTATAAGGAATTGTCTTCTGAGTATATTCATTGCTATCCAAGTTTAAATTTAATGGGATTCTCATTTTTGGAAGGCAAATGTGAGTTATATTTGGGGGGTCAGGCATGTCTTCATTGATGCCAGTTCTCTGGCTTAAAGTCAGCTTCCATGCTTTTTTAGTTAATAGTGTGCTATTCAAAAGCCACCCCACCCTTCTAAGAGGATTCCCACATGGCATAGCAGAGGTGCATTACAATGAGATATCTGCTTTAATTCAACTCCTGTTTTACAGTAGCTCCAAAATCCAAGCTACACTGTAGCTCTAGGGAAGAATCCAGCCCCTTCCACTTGAGCAGGAAATCAGCCAAGGAATTATTTTAAATCCAATTTGATACTTTGTGCAGGCCAAAGAATTTTCAGCATGCGTAATCTGGAGGAGTACAAGCCACAACACTAACCGTTTTATGCTTCCAGAAGGCGAATGAAACAGACGCTGCTTTTTAGCAGCTTCCCAGTTTACTGTAAGAGGGAATTGACAGTGACGCTAAACTTTCCAGAAACATATTCATAAGAGGAAGCTGTTTTAGTCATGGTGGTACTGTGCAATTGAAAGCATTCAGACCTCACTAGGTTTGTATTTGGCACCGAACAGGACATGAAGTATGGATTTTCAGCCAATGATATGGGGTTTTTTATATTTCACCATAGATGTGACTCAAAGTTTCGGACAATTAAAAGTAAAACCATTTGTCATGTTGAACAATTGCTTTGTGTTCTCTGTTCTCTTGTGCACATTGGGCAACAAATGCTTCCAAGTTATTCCAACACAAGGAAGGCTGCCATCACATTCATTTTGCGGGTTGCTCCAAATAGTATGGCTTTTACTTTAAGAAAAAAAAATCAAATGTCCTTAAAAACAAGAAAGTTGCTCAAAGCCTCAATAATAATTTAGCTCAACTCCGTATCTGCTTAGCCAATAAGACATTTGTGAATGGAACTGAATAAAAATGCCCATTTCTAGTTGCCCATCACCCAAATAATAATTTAGCTCCACCCCAGATTTACTTAGCCATCAAGAACATTTGTGAATGGAGCGAAATAAAAGTGCCATTTCTAGCCCAGATTAAGGCAGGGTATGATTACTGAGCCTCCTACTTTGCTGCCAGATGATAAAAACAAAATCCCTTCCCTTCTGAATGGTAGGTCGTTTTCAAAGCCCCTCCCACTCCATCTCTTGCCACAGCCATGTTCCCCATTAGAACACCTGTAATCAGATCATCAGTGGAAGGCAGCCAATCCACGAGGAATCAAGCTACCCAAAGTGCACTAAAAGTCTTGATTCTGGATGGGATTACTTATGTAAAGAAGCCATAGAAAATAAAACTTGAATCTTCTTTCTGCCTCGTGTTCTTCAAGTCCAAACAGTGTCTTGTGTTCATGTAAGATGTCTAACTAACCTTACACGTGGTTATAGAAGATTTTGAGAGGCTGGGGAGAAGCGTTTAGGAATATAGACTAGAACCCAAAAATTGTCAACAGAAAAAAACTTCTCCACTAGACATATACAATCATCACTTTTCCATTTGAAGGTGTTTTTAATTAGATTCTTCCCCCCTTGTATTTAATAATTAAAAAAACACAGCAAAGATACATACCTGTGTGAGCATAACTGAAGATGTGGAGTTACCTCCCTATGGAGTATCAGAGGCAGTACTGGAACAGAGTCTGTGATTGCACTTTTATCAGTGTTGTTCAAGAATCAAATTTGCTTGCTCTCGTTCCTATGTTACATCTGAAACTAAAGCAAAACCTTTATACTGCTGCAGTTTTGCTGAACTGGGGCAATCTGTTCTTCCATTCATGGAAACCTTTGCCCTATCCACCCTTCATCTGCCTCTAAGCAAATTATCAGAGATTTCTTTATTATCGCTGCACATAGGGTAAATTAAGGATACAGAGTGGGAGTGGTAGCATTTTGTTTCCCTTTTATGTAGAGTGGTGTGAAGGGATTTTTGTTCCTCTGAGACCAGCACTGCACTGGGTCGTCTTACACCATCGTTTGCACTGTACATGGGACTTTTGACAGTCACAGAAATGAAGAGCCTTGGTGGTGCAGGCTGTTAAACACCTAGCACTTAGTTCCAGCTGCCTGCAATTAGTGCAGGCTCGAATCCCACCAGGCTCAAGGTTGACTCAGTCTTCCATCCTCTCGGGGTAGGTAAATTGAGGGCCCAAGATTGTTGGGGGCAATAAGCTGACTTTGTAAAAATGCCGCTTGAGGAGGGCCAAAAAGCCCTAGTAATAAGCAGGCATATACAATAGAATGAAGGCTATCGCTGAGCACATTGGATTGTGCTCTAAAGATTGTAAGCCACCCTGAGTCTCCGGAGAAGGCGGCATATAAATGTAAATAAATAAAAAAGATTACTATGGAGTTACTTCAAGCCTCTTTTAAGTGAAACACTATGGCAGTGTGAAAGTGCATATAGTCTGCCCTGCATTTGGTGATCTTTAATGAATTTCTTTAATTAATAATATTATACCATTTAAAAAAGAAGTGGAAAAGTTTCTCTCTAATTCCTCTCTTGTCTTAGAACAATGCAAGTATTATGAAGTGAGAATAAAACCTCATATTGGCCAAATCATTTCCCAAATGGTTTCCATTCCCATCAACTTAAACATAGCAAGAACATTTTTGTTCACCTTTTAAATGAGACAGATCCCCAAAATTGCCACCTCCTTCCCACCTTAAGTGAGTAATTGTAAGAAAAAGTGTAATTATTCTAATTACTATTTATAGGTCAGGAACATCTGTTAAAATTCATCTGTAATTATTTCAGGATTAAAATAATCAAGGTCATAAAACAACACTTTAGCAACTGATCTAGATAGCTAATTCTTTATAATCTTTTAAGTACCACTTAGCATTCTTCATTCTAAAGGATGTTGTATGTCATTTTTCTCCAGTTATTTCTATTAACTGTTCCAAAAGCATTTCAGTAAAACTATCAGATTCAAACAAAATGCAGAGAGTGAAATAAAACATATTTTCACATTTACTTCAGGGAAGTACTGTACATGGGATATGAGTTGGCTCAAGCGAGAAGAAAGGTTTTACATCAGAGGTCTCCAAACTTGGCAACTTTAAAGACTTGTAGACTTCAATTCCCAGAATTCTGGGAGTTGAAGTCCACAAGTCTTAAAGTTGCCAAGTTTGGAGATCACTGTTTTACATATCTTTATGTAACTCACAATACTGAAACAAAGCACAATGTGCTTGGGAAACACACTCCTCTTCATGAAATTTTGCCATTGATAAATGTATCATTTGAAAATAATTCTGAAAACAGAGGGAAGCTGTTGAAGGGTGTATCTGTGTCAACTCCTTAGGAAACAGTGGGTATATTCAGTAGTTTATGAAGTTGTTAGTTACCTACCCAAATGTAAAATAGCTTTTTCACCTTCATGTTCCAGTTTTTTATCAACAGTTAACATATACATAACAACATCTCAATTTGTGGCATTTATTTGAGTAAATATCTGGTAAATAAAGTCATTAATAAAACATTACAAAATTAAATACATTTAAAAAAGCTTGCCAGTATACATAAAGTCCACAAACATGTATTTCTTCTTTTTAAAAAATAAAATTATGTTCAGAGCACCCTTGATATAAAATGCCAGACTAGCATCTACCAGCAGATGGTAGCTTGTGAAATATTACAGCAGTGTTCCTTAACCTTGGCAACTTTAAAATGTGTGGACTCCCAACTACCAGAATTCCTCAGCCAGCATGTTATTAGGTTGCTAAAGTTGGGAAACACTGCATTATAACAAAGAATGTTTTCCTGAAGAGTTTGGGGAACAAGCTTTCACCTCTACAAACTAGGTCACTTAGCCAACCAGCCAGACATCCTACCAAGTTGGATGTCAAAATAGGAAGCGATAGCTGGACATTCTTAATATAAGGAGGGGTGGGTTGACTTGCATTCCCCTCTCTCCAAGATGTCTATGGAGATAGTCTCTCTCCAAGACTTTCCCATAATAGTATTGGCCTTTTTCTTGCAGTCCTATCGGATCCTTTTAGCAGTAGGTTGATCAATCCTAGCAGATCATAAAATGAAGAGAGATTGTATCTGGCTGAACCTCAAAGTTGGTAACAGTACCTCAAAAATTCAAGCCCTTGGACCCCAGTTTACTTATGTGTTGCTTTGTGAATAGAGGCATTTGTTGCAATGCTTTTAACAGTGGCAGCACCCCCATTGAATAAACGTCATCCCTCTCCCCTCCCCTCCCTGCCCGCAACACCACATTGGTTATAACTTCGGTTTATATTGTTACTTAGAGCACATTTCGTTTCCACCGATGTGAATCAATAGTAACACTCACTTGATAATTTATGTACACAAGCACAAGAACCTTAACATCCATGAGTCTGGTGTACAACTTAATGATCAAACGGGTTGTAAAGGAACAGCGTTTCCCTAGTAGCTTTACCTCAGGCAGAATTACTGCCTAGGAAAGTCCCTCTAAAATGGATGTTTTCCCATCTATCTTGATCATCCACAGGTAGTAAAAGCAGTATCCGTAACGTTGCTATCTGTGATAAAATAAAATCACACTTGAAAAAACTGCCTTAAACAGAAGGGGTTGGATTCTTTAAAATGTCAGAATTCAACCAAAAAAGAAAAAATTGCTCATAACGACCAAACTAGCAGGTGTCCTATTTAATAGTTCCAGTTTATTGATCACTTCTCTCAAGAGGGCTTCGTGTTCGCTTATATACTCTTCTTTTGAGGAGGGCTCAGTTTCCTCATCCCTCTTATCCGAGTTAGAAGTTCTTTGATAAAATCCTAGAAGGAAAAAAAAAGGGGGAATCACTGATTAAAAATAACAGTAAGTATCTTCAAGATGAAACTCATCTCCACCCTCCACTGTTATTACATATCAAATACAGGGAGTCCTCGACTTATGACCACAATTAAGCCCCACATTTTTGTGGCTAAGTGAGATATTTGTTAAGCGAATTCTGCACCACTTTACAACTTTTTTGTCTTGGTTGTTAAGCGAATCACTTCAGTTGTTAAGTTACTATCATGGTTGTTAAGTGAATCTGCTTTCCCCACTGACTTTGCTTGTCAGATGATTACCAAAGCAGATCGCATGACCCCCGGGATACCGCAACTGTCATAAATATGAGTCAGTTGCCAAGTGTCTGAATTTTGCTCATGTGACCACGGGGATGCTGCTCTGGTCACGAGTATGAAAAACAGTCATCAGTCACTTGTTTCAGTGTGCTGGTGGCACAGTGGTTAGAATGCAGTACTGCAGGTTACTTCTGCTACCTGCCGGCTGCCTGCAATTCAGCAGTTCGATTCTTACCAGCTCAAGGTTGACTCAAGCCTTTTGTCCTTTTGAGGTTGGTAAAATGAGGACCCAGATTGTTGGGGGCAATATGCTGATTCTGTAAACCACTTAGAGAGGGCTGTAAACCACTGTGAAGTGGTATATAAATGAATTGTTGTAAATCGAGGACTAGCCATTCAATTAGAATGAGAATGAGAATGAGAATGAGAATGAGAATGAGAATGAGAATTAGAATTAGAATCAGAATCAGAATCAGAATTATTGGCCAAGTGTGATTGGTCACACAAGGAATTTGTCTTGATGCAAATGCTCTCAGTGTACATAAAATAAAAGATACATTCGTCAAGAGTCAAGTATCATAAGGTACAGCACTTAATAATAGTCATAGGGTACAATAAGCAATCAAATCATACCAGGAAACAGTCCATATAAATCATAAAGATACAAGAGACAAAGTTACAGTCATACAGTCACAAGTGTGAGGGGAAGGGTGATAAGGAGTGATGAGAAGATTAATAATAATAGTAGTGCAGACTTTGTAAATATTTGGACAATGTTGAGGGAATTATTTGTTTAGCAGAGTGATGGCGTTGGGGGAAAAACTGTTCTTGTGTCTAGTTGTTCTGGTGTACAGTGCTCCATAGCATTGTTTTGAGGGAAGGAGTTGAAACAGTTTATGTCCGGGATGTGAGGGTCTGTAAAATTTTCACAGCCTTTGACTCTGCAGACAGGTCCTCTTCTCATTAGTATAGGTCCTCAATTGAAGGCAGGTTGGTAGTAACTGTTTTTTCTGCAGCCCTAATTATCCTCTGAAGTCTGTGTCTGTCCTGTTGGGTTGCAGAACCAAACCAGACAGTTATATGCAGAGGTGCAGATGATAGACTCAATAATCTCCTCTGTGGAACTGTATCAGCAGCGCTTCCTTTCCAGTTTGAGCTGAGGCTTCTGAGTTGGTGCAGAAAAGAACATTCTTTGTTGTGCTTTTTTGATGACGTTTTTGATGTTAGGTGTCCATTTTAGGTCATGTGATGTAATAGAACCTAGAAATTTGAAGGTCTCTACTGTTGATACTGTGTTGCCTAGTATTGTAAGAGGTGGTAATATGGGAGGGTTTCTTCTAAAGTCTACCACCATTTCTACAGTTTTGAGTGTGTTCAGTTCCAGATTGTTCCGGTTACACCACGAGGCAAGTTGTACAACCTCCCGTCTGTATGTGGATTCGTTGTTGTCTAGACCAATTCTCTTCAAATCTCCTACATGAAAGTGCTCCTAAATCAAGATACAGCCAATCAAATCACCACTTCTGAATTCTAAAGAACTAAAGCCATTGCCAGGATTCTATGGCAGAAGGAGCCCATATAAAGTGTGAGGCTCTAAAGAAGTTAAACTTTTTCTACCATTCTAATGCACTTGCTTCATTCAGTTGCAGAGAGCGATTGCTATCATCGTAGCAAAGGGGAATAATTTTTTTCCTGCAACCTTCTTTCAGACTACTCGCCTTATCAGTTTAATCTCCATTCAGCATATCCCCCCCCCATTCTTGCTAAAAGGTAGATCTGCTCAAATGAATGAAAATTCTTAATTCTTTTCAGCAAATACAAAAATAGACTCCAGTCCATGAAATATAATTCATCAGATCCAAAATTGATTAAAATGGTTCTTTATCTGGATTCCAAAAATAAGGATATAGTGTAAGGTTTTTAGTATGGACAAATTAAAATTAAGTGAGTATATGACCAAAACGTGACAAAAAACATTCCATTTCAGAACGCTTTTATGTTATCATTTAAGATTTTACAAGATCTCAAGTGGAAATTTGCTTGGTTGATCGTTTTCAGTCTCATAAAAGTCATTGTCTTGCAGGATACTAATAAACAAAATGCAACATTTTGACAATCAGTCAATTATCATCATCCAGGTACAAAATAATAGTCAACAGTAAATTGATCGTGGAAGTGGTCCTTTTTATTTGCTTTTTGGAACTTGCTTTGCATTTTTTTGCCTACAAGGGCTATGACTTTGTGTTTTCCCAGTGTGGAGTGCAGCCATTCCTTATGCAAATTTCAGTAATTCCACTTTCTGGGGTGAGGGGTACATCGATTTTTTAAATTCATTCTTATGTTCTGCTAAATTTGACTTGCACACTCACACTGCTTAGCCTATGTATATTTCCTTTTGAATTTGATGGGGATTGACAGAAATATGTTGTTTCAGTTTCTTCAGTGTTTTGGATGCCACTTAACTCAGCTATTGTTATATTGTATCTTGACTCATAACTACTATGTGGATAATGTATTTTTTGGCTAATTGTCTTGATCTTCTCCATGTATACAAGTAAATCCTCAATTACAGCCATTTGTTTAGTGACTGTTCAAAGTTACAGTGATACTGAAAAAAAATGATTTACCACCGTTTTTCACACAAAAATATTACAGCATCCCCACAGTCACGTGATCAAAATTTGGACATTTGACAACTGGTCTGTAATTTATTATGGCTGCAGTGTCTCAGGGTCATGCAATCACCTTTTGTGACCTTTTGACAAGCAAATTCAATGGGGAAGCCAGATTCATTTAACTATCATTATTTATTTATTTATTTATATTTGAACTTGTATGCCGCCCCCTCTCCGAAGACTCGGGGCGGCTCACAACTAAAATACAGAACAATAAATACGTAAAAAACCATTAAACTAGATTACAAGCCCAAATATTAAAACAAATTAAAAGGTCCATCCCACCCCCCAAAGAGGGGGTTACTAACTTAACAACTGAAGTGAAACACTTAATAACTTTGGAAAGAAAAGTCATAAAATGGGGTAAAACTCACTTAATAACTGCCTTGCTTAGCAATGGAAAATTTGGGTTCAATTGTAGTCATAAATCAAGGGCTACCTGTATGCCATTATAAGGTATAGTAGCTTCACAATGCATTCTTGATTTTTTTGAGGTTTTGCCACTTTCATTTCCAGATGAAATGTACAGGGTGAGAGGGAGGATGATACAGTCATCTTCTTGAAACCTTTTAAAGTGTTATTTTCCTGTGCTTTATGTTCCATGTGACACCTCAGTGAAGGACCAAACACGTGACTGACTTATCTAGGGTTCAATGATCTTTATTCTGTACCTGCTTCTGTATTTGACAACTTGACTGATGTCAAAACAATATGTTTTTATATATAAACCTGGACTGTTGTATGCCACTCAGAGTCACTTTCTGTGAGAAGGGCAGCCATATCATTTGCTAATAAGGATTTCATTGACAGTCTTTGGCTTATGAACTGGCTTTCCAATCTCCCAATGACAATACAGTGGTCTGCACCAAAGAAAGGGCCTAGAGCAGGCATGTCAAACTCGCGGCCTACAGGCTGGATGCGTCACTCGCTGGCCACGCCCATCACTATTTTAGCAAAGGGGGAAAAAGTTGTGATATGTCACATGACAACAATGTGTTGTCGCGAGTTTGACACTCCTGGCCTAGAGAATTCTTTCCAGTGCTAGGGAACATGCAGGAATGGTTGGAGTGACGTTTTTGTTTAGAAGATTGGAGTTCATGTCAATCCTTTTTTTTCCCTTTAAGGTTACTTTATCTCCAAAGTGCTTTTATCAAAAGGCAACTGAACTTGTGTCATTCATCAGTTCAGCTGATGAAGCTTCTTTGATGAAAAGCGATACGTCTTCTTCTTCTTCCTCCTCAAAAAACAGTCCAGTTGTCTTTTTTGGGGGGGGGAAGCGCCTTTGAGACAACTATGACCTGAATGACTGAGAATCTCCATAGACATTAAGGCTGCATTGTTTCTAGCACATGCTGTATATAGAGAAGTATGTTGAGATGAAATCAATTATTTCCTTCCGGTAGCTTCTGAAGACTCAACAAGGTCACTTAATCTAATTGTGTCTAACTTTGCTAACTGAGGGCCAAGCTTAATTTTAGAGAGGAAAGGAAAAAAAATCTGAGCAAGTTGGTAATTTTTGAAGAAATGTGAAATTTTGACATCTGAACCTACTTCCTATTTCTAGCCAACTAGGCACTGTGGTAATGTATTTTAAAAACCTGTGCATTGATTCCCATAATAAAGAACTGATTTCTCCAATCCTAGGTTTCATCTGAATAAATCAGAAGGCACTAACATTTTCTGCTCAAATATTAATGGCACTTTCCTTAAAACGCCATCACTGAAATTTTACACTAAGCATAACTCTATTTTAGGTTGCTATCTGGAAAACGGAACTAAGTATTTATTAATAGCATAAAGGCACTCATTAGTTATAATAGCCAAACATTTCCTAGAGGGTTCTGATGCCAGGAACTTATCTTTCCATGCAATAAAGCTATTTGAAAGCGCCAATGGCTTGAGACTTTCAAGTGCCCAATAAAAGGTACAGTTGTATATACCTTTTAGAGCAAAACACAAATTGTTGAAACATTTTCTTTTTTGGTCTGTGACTGGGCTTTTATTTTGCCATTTCCTCATTTGGAGGAAATGCTGTGTACAACTGGTTTGCAAAGAATATCTTCCTCAAGGCTTAGGTTACGGGGACAGAAACTATTTTTAATTGTTGGCACCCACCAAGCTTAGTCTTAAGATAAGGCATCCCTATGTCCAAAAATAAAAAGCATTCACTACTTGTGAACAATGTATGTGAACAACAGAGATAAAGAGAGAATATCTTGCATGTTAAACAGCTAGGGAATTAATGAAAGACACAGAAAAACAATCCAATAGCAGGGTGTTTGTTTGGCAAGGTGTAAAGCTGGTGTGTAAACAGTCATGAAAGACATCCAAATGCTTTGCACTGATGCTACAAGCAGCGGTACAACACATTTAAATAACTAATCTTAGAGAGTTGCCTTATGCAGTGTATCAGAGCCTACCTTAGCTTTCCTAAGTCACCAGGGTTGAATTCATATCAAAGAAGAGTTAACCTTAGTTTTCCCTTAATGGTGCCCTGCAGATGTATTAGTTTACAATTCAAAAGTAATAAAAAATGGCATACACCATATAGACAGCACCAGGTGGGGAAGATTTTGTGTATCAGAGAGCTGTGGTGGTGCAGTGGTTAGAATGCAGTACTGCAGGCTAACTCTGCATTCCACTGCCAGCAATTCGATCCTGATCAGCTCAAGGTTGACCCAGCCTTGTATCCTTCCAAGGTCAGTAAAATGAGGACCCAGATTTTGGGCCAATATGCTGATTCTGTAAACTGTTCAGAGAGTGCTATAAAACATTATGGACTGGTATATAAGTCTAAATTGGACTTTACAGCAATATGCTGTAAAGGATTATGGAACGGTATAAAATCCTGCCTATTGCTCTTGCTATTGTAACATTTCGCTAAAGATTTAAAAATAAGCTTGTAGGCCACATCATGTCCAAATGCAGAATGTATCAGATCTCTTCAAAATATCAGTGTTGTTACATAAGCTGCCCAAAAGCTGAACTATGGACTATTATTATGGAAGGAGTTTTGCCTCAAGATTAACAGGCAAAGATATTCAAAATATGCTACCATCACCACAACTAAGACTATTGCTACTGTTCTTCTTCTGACAAAAATTACTGCCTATAAAATCCTCAGAAGCTCTTAGGAACTTTGGGGGAGGGGGGGTGACAAACTTCCCATATTCTGCCACATGGGTTTACAGGACATAAGCAGTTGTTTACATCAATGCAAATTTCCTGTAAGTTTTTTCTTCTCTGAATTCAGAAACCACAAGTAACAATACATAGTATGAGAACATCAGGCTTGTTGTCAGGAACACAAACATGGTGGTATATATCTTTTTAAAAATAGCACATTTGTTTGTTTGTTTGTTTAATGTATTTAGCCACACACCTCGCAAATGCAGCTAACAACATCTAAAAAGAATTTAAACAAATTTTTGACAGAATAAATTACAGCATAGATGCTGAAAACACAATTGAATTACCTCTAATAATTTGTATTTTCCAGAGGGTAATATAGAAATAAAGCTTTGGGGTGGTTCTGTGCATTATATTCCTATAGTTGGACTTTCTAAATTTTGTTTCTGACAGAACAGAATAACAATCTATTGAATCAGGGATTAAATTTCTTCCACCAAATCTTTCCAATATCTAGAAGATGTGGATTCATACCATGATTATGGTATTTTGATAGGCATCTAATGCATGCTATTTTTTTTTCAAGAACTGAAAAGTAAAGCATGGTCCAATGACATTTTCTAAGTGGGGAGGCCCAGACTAAACAGGGAGGGAGAGAAGGAGGCAGAGAGATGTAGCGTATGTCTATCTCTATATCAAGCAGATATCAACTGTTTCAAGGTCATCCCTATTGTTCACATACAGCTGCTATAGTCACGCACACTTCAATTATCACTCACAAGGTTAAAAATCTGAAACAACTACTGTGTAAAAGCATTCTTGCAGAGAATAAGGATGAGACTAGACATAAGATTGGTACTTATTTTTAACATACATTAATTCAGCAATGCAAAATCTAGTTTTATAAAATTTAAAAATAATTTTTAAGGTCAAATGATCTAATAAACTCTAGGAATAGCCAACATAGGTGAATTGATTGCATTCTTTGTAGCAGCCATTAACAGTTTGTTTTTTTAATGGCAGGAAAATACTATCATACATCTCTAAAGGTTGTATGAACTTGCATTTAAATATATCTATGTGTTTTTTCCCCTCAAGGTGATGAAGTACTTTTCCAATCCAAAGAATTAAAATAAATGAAGTTTATAAGCACTACCAAACAATGCTATATCTGACATTAACTCTATAAGTCTGTGTGAGTTGCATTTTTTATTTTTAATTACATATAATAAACACTGAAAGTAATTATTTATTTGATTGTTGTGTTGATCAGGATATATATAACTGCTGCCTATACAGAAGACTATATCAAGTTTTTACATGTAAAATAATATAAAATTTGTTTACCTCTGTGGGTTTGTAGCAATCTACAAGCGCTTCCTAGAAGTACAATAATAAAAGCATCAGTTATCTTTCATTCCTCCTTTACATGTGTAAGAACTGGTTATTTCTGGATAGCTCACAAATCTTTTCTAAGGGAAACATATGCAAAACAGGCTTCTCTCATGGGTGTGAAAATCAATCATCAATCAAAAGCTTAATACTTTGACCCATATTTTAGTAACATTTTCCCTTGTCACTCATTGTTATGGCAAAAGAATGATTAGTGAATCATGCCCCGTGTTAAAGTGCACTATTTTCCTGACCAATAGAAAGTGCCAGACAGACAGTGACACATTCTCGGAAAACTATTCAGGTATGCCACCAAATCACGGGAATGCTAATCCTCATATCACAATTCATAGCTGTGACAGACTTAATTTTACCCTTCTTTATTATGCTTTATTAATCTGCTCTCCAAACATTAAAAGGATGTTCTAGCTTTGCTGGCTGAGGAACTCTGGGAGTTGAAGTCCACAAGTCTTAAAGTTGCCAAGGTTGGAGACCCCTGTTCTAGAAGACAGATAGTCTGAATTAAAGCGGGATTTTGTGCCATTCTCCCAAATCTCTTAAAAATCAAACTAACTTGTAATTTGAGGGCTCTCTCCTCTTCATTAGCAGCATCCAGAAGATCGTCAATATCAATTTCTACATCTGGCATCTCTTCTTCCTAGAAAACGAGAAAGCTGGGTGAGAAATTCTACTGCATTATATTTTTCACTTCCTTTTTAGCCAGCTCCAAAATTGACGGCAGTTCATTCATTCTCTCTAATCATGTACTCTCACACACAAACACCTTTTAAGCCACTCTCCTGACATTTGGCACCGCGCCAGGTTAGACTTGTAGCCAGCTGGCCAGTCCTCTGCATATAAAAGAGAAGCAGGTGCCTAGCCCAGCATTTTTTAAAACAGTAACATGAGCTCTCTGGGCAGAGGCTCAGGACATGCTATTTTTCCTCTATTACTCCCATGCCAATTAGGCCAAGAGCTGGAAAATTGCACTTGAGCTTTGTAAAGTAGAGGTCACACATTCACATTTGCATTGTTAGAATTTCTCTTTTGTTTATCCCGAGGAAACCAAGAGCAATTTGTCAGCCTTCCAGGTAAACCAGAAAGGAAACAAGACTAAATAAGCTAATTCTACTTTATTGCAAGGCTACATTAACAGAATCTTGCAAGTCTGAAGGTCTACAAACTTCCCCTGCCACTTTTAAATGTGTGATCAATTTGGGGCAGTTCTGCCTAAGTTTGCTTGTTCTCTAGCTATTTAGTCCTCGAGGGTTCCTCCCGTCTTAGGCAGCATCTCTTCCCCTGGTTCCTTCAAAGTTATTCACACATTCCATTCAGTGGTGGGATTCAGATTTTTACCACCGGCTCAGTGGGCGTGGCTTGGTGGGTGCACTTTGTGCACATGCCCACATTTTGCGTGAGTGCACCAAATGCACACTTAGCGCAGGCACAGAGGCGTTTGCGCAGGCGCAGAGGCATTCCAATTCACCTCCTACAAGCCTGTACTCTCCCGGTCACTTCAGAAGCTGCAGCGCGGCTACTCTGCTGTGCCAGGCAAAGCAGCTGCGCTTCAAAAGCAGGGAATAAAGGTGAGTACGGAGCCCGGGTGGGCAGCTGGGCCCAACAGCAGAATGGCGGAGAGAACCGGTTTGGTCTCCGCTGCTCATCGGCGCTACTGGCTCAGCAGAACTGGGCCAAATCGGTAGAACACCACCACTGATTCCATTTCACAGTTCTAAGTCTCCTGAAAGCTTTATCACTACTGCCAAACAATTGCAAATGTGCACACGGAAAGAAGAGCAGACAAAAAGGTAAAAAGGCAACCTACTTAGGAGCGTCTCTCTCCCCTCCCCAAGCCAATGGTGTCAGCTTCAGGAAAAAATAAGTTATCTCCTATAATTGTATTCAGTATAATCAAGGAAGAATTAAGCTGCTCTTAAAATAGAATCATACAGAAAGTGTAGCCTAAGCACATTGCTGAAACAGATTCTATGATTCCGTTATAAAAGTAGATGAAGTTGAGAGGAAAAAAGCAATAAGAGTTCATTTTTTTGGTGCAAACACTGCTAAAACAAGGCCAAGAAAGCCAAACAAAACCTAGCTCTATTAAAATAAATACATATTTTTCAGATTACCAACAATCGTAAGAACCAGTTCTTAGATTAATGTGATTTCTCCATGAATCTTCTAAGTTAATTTTTTTAACAAAGCTCTTTTTAACATTATTCTGCTTTTTTTTAAAGGTTTATTATTTTTTCCAAGACAAACAAGACAAACCTAACATAAAAAACCATAAATCAACATCAATTTCAAGTGTGTCGGTTGGTCACAAATCTCAGTGCCATCCCCTTACCATCAATACTCTCCATTGCGGAAGAACAGAAAAAAATATATACAGAGCAAACAAGAAATAATAATAAAAAAAATACAACCGCCTATTATCTATTTGGAGAAGTCTCAAAAACTTGTACATTTTAGTTCATACATTACCTAAATTATCTCCTCTATTATCCAATATTATTATTATTAACTCTCTACAATATTATAGTCTCTATATTATATTCTCATTCAACAATTATATTTATCTCCATCATATCCATATATTACCAAGTTTTTTTAATCTAATCATTGATAAAACATACTCCATATTTAAAAAACTGTTTTTCTTCTTGATCTCTAATTTCAGTAAGTGTTGGAAATGTCACCAGACACCTGGCTCCTACTACCATATGTGGTGGACTTGTGCTGATGCAAAAAGATATTGGACTAAAATCCACACGTGGTTGGAGAAAATGACACAACAACATATAGACTTGAAACCTGAGATATTTTTATTGGGAATTATGCCAGAGACGTTCAGCAAAGAGTTGAAATATTTGATTGTCAATGTATTAACAGCTGCTAGAATTGTATTTGCTAAAAACTGGAGAAACGACAAGATACCTGAGCAGGAGGAAGTGATTAAGAAAATTTTGGACTGTGCCGAAATGAGTAGATTAACATTTGAAATTATTCTGCTTTTAAGAACTAAGTACAGATAAGTACTTCCATTACATTGTTGATTCTAGGTCCAAGCATCTCAGAAATTTGTCAGAAATATTTGCACTACTCTTTTTCTGAAGCTGATCTGCCCAGGGACCAACTTCAAACACATGCCAATTCAATTTATAGCACATGAACTTAGAGAAAACATGTGGTAAAGTTCATCAGGATAGCTCAGAAGTAGACAAAAAATAAGTAGCTAAAGAGGATGCTTAAATTTTACAACACACAAGATTATATAACAGCAGCACCAATTTAATAGCAAGAAGGTCACTATAAGTTGCTGTAGACCATACTATCCAAGACCAAACTATCCAAGTCACTGTATCATGATGCCTGATATTTCTTGCCTCCTGATCAAGTATTACTTTCCTAAAGAGCTGTCTACTGAATTGCAAAATCTGCTGCAGCAAAGAGATAACTGTCCTAACTTGTTCTCTGGCAGATCGGATAAATACACATATATGTAAGCATTTCTGTCAGGAAGCGCAAACTGTGAACTCTTCTTTATATCATGAAATAAATTACCAGATCTCTCATTAAAAGAGATGAATGTATTAATGTATTAAAAGAGATGAAAGCAGCCAATTTCTGCAAAACAGAAAGCTCCAGTCTATTCTAGGATCCTGACACTGTCCGGGTAAATATTCTACATGTGCTATGCAGTTGTACATTACAGCCTAACTGTTTAAATCCTGCATCTGTGGTGAATGTAGAGATCCCTTTAGATCACCCTTCAATTTTTTGCATATACTTTTTAAAAAACTATAACTTATAACCATAGGTTTTAGTACCTATAACCATCTTCCAGTAGAAGCCAGTTAAACAATCTAGCTATAAATTAACTTAACAGAAGCAGACATTTTCAAAGTTCTCGCTGTCGAGGAAATAATACTTAGCAGCCATTAGCCAATTCCCAAATCATGAGAAAAGTACTGCTAAGAATCCTGATTTTAATTGTGACTATTTCTTTGTGCCTCTGCAAAGAATCTACCAGGACAGCATTATAACTTTGGTGGGCCCTAAGCACTTTTGCTTTAATGAGTCCCTCTCCCCTTAAAAACAATAATATTAAGATTATTATTTAATTATAAAATTAAAATTATATTTCAAATTATATTTTTCATTATATTTTACAGAAAAATAGAAAATAGTATATATGGCTGTTACTTTGTAATCATTATCAGTTGTTGGTAATTATGATGTCACTCACATAACAACAAAGTTACTAAATTTTAACATCAACACTATAACTATAGGTTATAAATAAGATTATTGGTTTGATGTTCAAATGTTGTGTGATTCTTGCCTGTGTTTCATTAAAAGGCATGAAAATGAATAACTTCTACTCATTGTTTATATATTGTATCTATGTTTCTGTGTAAGCCACCCCGAGTCCCCCCGGAGATGGGGCGGCATAGAAATCCAAATATAAATAAATAAACAAAATAAAATTTTATTTCTGATTTTTAAACAAATTAAAACATTTTCACCAGCACTGAGTTACACCAGTCTTGATAACTACAGCCAATTCACAATTAAACATATGCAACTCACTCAGCCTTTGTAGTGCTTTGGTACGGAAGGCAGAAAAGTGCTTTAGAGGTATGCATGATGCAAATGTAACACTGCTAAAAGCAGCCATACCCTTTTTCCAGGACTGGGCAGCTTGGTTTAAAGCAACTCAAGAAAGATGCTAGATGCACTCACATATACTTCCAAACCCCTTTTGGCATTTGAATCCAATGCACTGTCCTGCCCTATCTGTTAAGTAAGGTATAAATAGTATTTATTTAAATGCATTCAGGTATATCCTGTATTAAATGACTGCAATATGTCCTTCATGGGCTATCTTTAAAGATGACTTACAACTTTGAGTCACCTGCTAACTGAGGGAGCAGATTCAACAGCTTTACATGTATGCCACAGACACTGGTTGGTTTTGAATCCAATTCAATATGATGACTGTCACCTTCAAAACCTTGCGAAGTTTGGTACTCAGATACATCCAGCACTGTTTTCCCCACCCTTATTTGACATGGCCAATTCAATCTCTGGGGGAAGAGTATGCTGAAATACCCCATCCCATGAGCTTGGTTGTCCCACTCTCTGCATCACCCCAACCTTTTGAAACACCTTGGAAACTGTATTGTTCTGTACAGCATATCAGCCTGATAATAAGGGTATGCCTTAGGTTAAATTACATTGGATTAGTTTATTGCTTTTACTGAGGTGTTACAATTTTCTGACAGTAAAATGGTCTAAGAACTCTAGAGGTAGGTGTGACTATATATGGAAAATATGCTTAAAAGATTAATCAAAATACATCTTTAGTTTTTAGTTTCTTTTTTATCCTGTCCTACATTTTGGGTTTCAATTTCTGTTTTTCATAAAGCAACCAGAGATGTTTTCCCGTGACCACTCAGAAAACCCACTGACAATTTACAATCATTTCATAGAATAGTTGCTTCAGCTTTATTGGTGTTCACAAGGCTTCCATAATGATACCCTTCCAAAGTTGTATGCATCTATTTTTAGAGAGTAATGGTATTCAGACACAAATATAGACATTTGTTTAGCAAAGCAAGGTTTCTACTGTTTACATAGCACTCTGATTATTCATCTGACTGAAATCAAATACCTTCCTTCAATTAGCTTTCCTTAAACTTATCTAGGCCAAGAAATCACATTAGTGTAAGGCATCCAGAAAATATCCAGGATATCAATCACTCCAAGACATATTCTCTCCAATTGATTTATTAGAAACAGATCTGGTACATCTAAGGCATTTTCCAAAATGAAAGAATTTTCACATGCACACACGCGCTACACAGAATCCATCTTTTTCTCCTCCCACTTCTATACTTCATAAATCACAAGAACCAATTAACTGCAACTGAAATTTCTTAGTATGACATACAGAATAACCTTGAACTTGTCAACTCCTCCACCCCACTTCCCATTATGTTGGCAGCTGAATTTCAAAGCTGACAATTAGTTTCATTTGCAAAATATTAACCATGACTTACACAGCAAAGTTGAGCATACAACATTCAGAAGAAGCCCTTCTTTTGATTAAATGAATTTACCCCATAGGAAAGTCTGCTCAGATGGCAGCAGTCTTACTGATATCTAATGATATTTACTATTTACTGATATCTAATGATATTTACTGACATCTAATGAGCCAACCTATACACGGACTTTGATTTATTAAAGAGCAAACTTCACTGCATTGCTTAGTCATTTTTATACTCATAAATTGTTTATGCGGAGTTTAGTATGGAGTTAAACTAGTATTACCTAGCAGATGAGACTGGCAGAAGGCAGACTTTGGATGAGTCACCCCCATAAAAGTTCACCCTATGTTGACATCTAAGACCTAAAATTAGAAGCAGGTGCATCAGATCAAGTGCAAATTATTAAAACATTAGAGATGATCTGGGAGGAACCTGTCTAATTTAGACCTCAGATGTTGAATTTGATTTGCTCTTTGTAGTTGACATCATCACCATGTCTAGACTGAAAGAGTTCTCTGAGGTCTTCAGAAAGAAGGCTATAAGTCTGGAAAGGGATTGAAAATGATTGTGAAACAATTGAACATCAATCATTAATTATTCAGAAGATCATGCACAAGTGGAGAAGACTTCAAACAACTGCAAACTTGCCCAGATGAGGTCATTCCAACAAGTTCAGCTGGATAACTGATGCAGAAAGCAGTCTCTAAGAACCACGGAATTTCATTCCATTCCGGGTCTCTAATAATAATAATCTGACCAATTTAGACAAGAGATGATTATGGAAAAGTTGAAGAGATTTCAAGCTCATCATTTTGGGGCAATGTGGCTAACATCAGAACCTGCAATAGCCATGATAGCCAGTCTTGCTTCTGACACAACTGTAACAACTCTGTATGAACTGAATTGCTATGTGAAAATGAAGGGGGAAACCCGAGGTTCCACTTTTTAAATACAAGAACACACAGAGCACTACCTTGTCAACTGTCAGGCCAAAACCCAGAGATGACACAGCAAAATCCAACTGAGTTCAGTCCTTTGTTTTCTTACACCTATTGCACGGGTGTCAAATTCGTTGTGTCACGTTGCCATCATGTAATGTATTGCAATGATTTTTTCCCTTTGCGGAGCTAGGATGGGAATGGCCTGCACATGACACATCTGGCCCGCTGGCTGCCAGTTTGACACCCCTAATGGATTCAACCTTGCCAAAATAAAGTTCTAACCTTCTAACCTACTAGATATATTCTTAAGGTTGTAGGATGTGGCTACCTGGAATCTCTCCCTCACCCCCGCATTCCCACATCCTAGCTCAGGATTGTGCTGCCTATCAGTCTGGGCCTCCTTCTGGAAAGGCTTTGCACTGCCAAAATTCTCTCCCACTGACCTGCAGCTGCGCATTCAATTACATCAACTTAATTCAGACCCATTACTATAGTGTAAAGGTTTTAAGAAATCATTGAGAAACCGCAGTGAGTGATACTGATATGATCCACAACCACAATTATTGAAAGAGGTTTATAAAAGCATTCTCTCCAATATCATAAATTGAAGTTCTACCCATATTTAGCGTTAAGGCCACACTCTACTTAATAAACCTGGACTCTGGGATGAAGAGCATCAAACATTTCTGTGCATTAATCTCTCTTTCCAAATGCTGTCCAGTTACTATGCAGCATCCCTGCTATTTGACACAAAATTTGCTAATACCTAATGCTGGGAGTACAGCCAAACTCCATTGGTACTATCTGGCAATGGCAAAACTCCTGGAAGCATCCATTTAGGCCATCAATTCCAAACCCTTGCTCAGTGCATTAATCTAATTTAAAGCATCCCTGACAGATGGCCGTCCAGCTGCAAATTGAGCACATTCAGTGAAAGGGAACTCAGCAGCTCCCTTGGTAATTGACTTCAGTACTGAAATACATTCCATAATAAAACATTTTGAAGGCATCACTTCCTAAATCTAAACACCAAACTAGTTGGCATATTTTCCAACTTTCTTCAACCACTGAGAATTTGTCTGCTCATTAAAATTAATGGTCCAGCCTGCCAGCCTAAAAGCATTCCTACTAGACTTGTGCTGGGCATTAAATTGGATTGGAAAAAGGTGCCTCAAAATTGCAGGACTATAAATATAGTATCTTCCTGTAGCTTCTTAAAACAGCTGCCTCATTTCCATGGATTACATGACTGTCCTGTCAAGCGCCATTCGCCAAACGCCGAAAGTAAGAGAACTACGATCCTCCGAAGCTTTTCAAAGATTTGTTTATTTCTCTACTACGGGGGCGGGGGGTAACGACCATATATGTTAAATTTGCATGAAGAGTCAGATGCGGAGTGCTTCAGTGAAGAGTTTATTAGTGACTACAGCTCATAACAGACCCAATTTGGCTGGTCTGCGCTGCTACTTATAGCCAGCAGCCGCAGTTGCCAGCCAATCAGAGTGCAGGGTTTTCCCGCACTTTTTAAACCAATCATTTCTGACATTTTACAAGAACAGTTCAAACTTAACCAATGACATTCAAACCTGCATACATAACAATATACATACACTCAAAGTCAGCTCTGGCTGGCTCTGCAGCTCAGAGCTGTATTTATACGATCATCGACATACTCAGTTAGGTTAATTAAGTGCTCATTACATAACCGACTTCCGGACATTCTCACTGGCCACCATTCAGATGAGTTATGGCTAACAGACTTTTGCATCCCCTCTATGTTGCTACTACCGTGTTTCCCTGAAAATAAGACCTACCCCAAAAATAAGACCTAGTGTAAATCTCCAGTTCCAGGAAGACTTTTCAGGGAGCAACCATGCACCCGCGAAACACCCCCCCCTACACACTCACACCCACTATTTGGCACCATAAATATATAAGACCTACCCCAAAAATAAGACCTAGTGTGTTTTTGGGAGCCAAAAAAAATATAAGACAGTGTCTTATTTTCGGGGAAACATGGTATATGTACTGTTTGGGGATTATATATGAGTGGATTACGTGTTCATCCTTGACCTGGCTTCCAGGTGTCATGGCTCCATGTCTGTCAGCCCTGGAGTCATGACAGGCTGTCCCTCCTACCAGGCATCCACCTGTCAAAATATAAAATGATATAATAATATATAGAGTGCTCCGGAAGGGACTCAGGCATTGGTTTTCAATTTATTGGGGTGCTTTTTATGGAAGTGCCTGATGAGTCTATTCGCACAGACGTCAGATGCATTCACACATGAGGCTTCAGTGTTGGGATATCCTTTCCAACGTACCAGGTATTGCATTCCCCATCTTCTTATTCGAGCATCTAATACTCTATCTATTTCCAGGTGGTTTGAGGTTATTTGGGTTGGTTTACTATAGTAGATCCTAGTCTTTTAAGTTTATTTGGGCTATGTTTCATGGGCGCTAGTCATTTTCCTCAATGATTTTTGTACCTGTCCCCAAGACTCCTGAATCTTTTCTGCCCATCCCTTAACACTGAGTGGATCCTCTGGTTGACATGTAAAAGTTGGAATAGGGCCAAATTCAATGCCATGCACTATATAAAACGGACTGTATCCTGTACTACTATGGACAGCATTATTATATGCAATTTCTGCAAATGGTAACAGATCCACCCAATTTTGTTGTTGGTAGGCGATATATGTTCTCAAATACCATTCAACCATAGCATTAGCTCTTTCAGCCGCCACATTGGTACTCGGGTGATTGGCTGAACTTAATCCCTGAGATGATCCTAACAACTTGACAAAAGCTTTCCAGAACTGAGCAGTAAACTGGACTCCTCTGTCAGATATTATTCTCCTAGGGGATCCATGAAACCTATATACATGTCGGATGAACAGTTCAGCTAACTTGCCTGCCGATGGAAGTCCTTTACAGGGAACAAAATGGGCCTGTTTTGAGAACAAATCTACTATAGTCCATATGACATTGTACCCCTTACTGCTTGGTAATTCCACAATGAAATCCATCACAATGTCTTGCCATGGTCTTGAAGGTTCTGATACCTATTGTAATAATCCTAACGGCTTGCCTGTTCGGGGTTTAGACACTGCACAGACATGACAGGTTTTTACATAGTGTTCTATCTCAGGTCTCATGTTGGGCCACCAAAATTGCCTACGTGTTAAATGTAAGGTTTTGAGGAACCCAAAATGTCCAGCTGGTTTTTCATCGTGGCACCTGTTCAGTATATCTTCCCTCATTGTACGTAGTACATAAATTTTATCTCTTTTCCAAGCTATTCCATTTTTATAAGAACACACTTGTGGATGTTCTCTTAACCACTCATCAATTGATGTTTCTTTCTGCAACCTTTCATAGTTTACTTCTCGTAGCCGTGTTACTTGTCCAGGTTCTACACTATTATTATCGATTAAAGGCTGTATAATGACATTTTTTTCTGCTTGGTATTGAGGCAGTCAGGACAGGGCATCTGCCATAAAGTTTTTCCCTCCAGAAATATACCTTAATGTGAAATTAAACCGTTGGAAATACAGAGCCCATCTTACTTGTTTAGGGGACAGCTTCCTGGGCTTTTGTAATGCTTCGAGGTTGTGATGGTCAGTCCAGACCTCGAATTTTTCTTGTACCCCCTCTAAGAAATGTCTCCAGGTGCTTAGGGTCCATTTGACTGCGAAAGCCTCTTTTTCCCATATTGCCCAACCTCTTTCTGTAGAACTAAATTTACAAGACGTATACGCACAAGGGTTTAGTATACCCTCGTCATTCTCTTGTACTTAAGAGCTTCCTTCTCCAAGAAGTCAACAGCTATACGGATTTTAGCATGTCACAGTCTGGCAGGCCTGATTATTCAACATGACAACTTGTGTAGAAGAGAAGGCCAAGTCTGTTAACAGAACTAACTAGACTTTTAAATAAATTGTACGAAAAGAGGTGCAATTTATATGCATTTATTAATTCTATTTTCCCAGAAGGAGAACAACCCTACTTCAAAAGAAGAGCTAGGAAATAGTGTTGCGCAATAATGCCATGCAAGTTAGGGAGTTGGTCACAGTTAAATTGGGAAATAGGGGGAGAGGAAGAAACTGGGAGAGAGGAAACTTGAGTAAAAATGAAGCAAGAGAAAGATAACAAACCAAGCAAGCATAGTAACAAGATGTGGAAGATACACATGGAGGTTTAGTGGTATGCATCTCTTTTTTCCTGCTTTTAATGATTAGTCAAATTTAATCCTTTTCCATTATACCTATAGATTATAGTACTTAATTGAAAGGTCATCATTCTCAGCTGTAAGAAAAGAGCCTTTGAATGCCTTACAGTAGAAGAATTTGTTTTTTATGTTTACTGTAAAAAATTATGCTGAAATTTGGCTTAACCACTGATTAATGAAGAAAGCCCAATTCCATTAGTGTGAAATTGCAGGAGGGAGCATTCATTTGAGAAGATGCTAAATGTGGCTTATAAAATTCAAGAATCAATGGTGGAACATTCAGGCACAAACTCTGTTCCAAATAGCTTTAAAAACCACCTAAAAGTCACGAAGTTAAACTTAAGAGAAGGAAAAAAGACCTAGTGATATGATTTGCATACTGCGCTAAATCAAGAGTTGTTTAACTAAGGTTTGTCAAATATATACCGATCTGTTCTAAGACATACTATGCTGAATCTAAGAAACCTCAATACAGCTTAGTTGTCTAGTCTGATGAAAAGAAGGACTAGGGGTGACATGATAGCAGTGTTCCAATATCTCAGGGGCTGCCATGAAGAAAAGGGAGTCAAGCTATTCTCCAAAGCACCTGAGGGCAGGACAAGAAACAATGGATGGAAACTAATCAAAGAGAGAAGCAACTTAGAATTAAGGAGAAATTTCTTGACAGAACAATTAATCAGTGGAACAACTTGCCTCCAGAAGTTGTGAATGCTCCAACACTGGCAGTTTTTAAGAAGAGATTGGATAACCATTTGTCTGAAGTGGTGTAGGGTTTCCTGCCTAAGCAGGGGGTTGGACTAGAAGACCTCCAAGGTCCCTTCCAACTCTGTTATTCTATTTCTATTTCTTAGCAAGAAATGCCAATGGGGTCACTAAATGCTGGAAGATGTTTAATGGCAGAGAGTGGGATTCAGCCTGGAGGTAGGTAGGCAAGCCATCCATGGTTGCACTCAGATTGGGCCTAGTCAATACTTGAATGGGAAACCAGGAGAGAATACAAGTCTGAGAAGTTACAAATAATTCCAAAGAAAGCAATGGCATACATTTTTGTATTGTTGCTAATGTCTATGAAGATTCTGAGTCATCCAGGATATGGTTGTCTCAAAGGTGCTTTTTCAAAAGGCAGCTGGAGTATGTTTTTCCCCCTGAGGAAGAAGGCATTTCACTTCTCATCCAAGAAGCTTCATCAGTTCTAGGTGAACTGATCCCCCTCACACCACCCACGATGAAGCTTCTTGGATGAGAAGCAAAATGTCTTCTTCTTTCTCAAGGGAAAGAAGTTGCCTTTTAAAAAGTACCTTTGGGACTACTGCTGCCAATGCAATCACATGGATTAATCCATGAAAATATTGGGACTCTCAAGCTTGATTCAGAGAAGATTTTACTTTAGGCAAAGTAACGAAGAGCCAAGATAAGACAAACTACATTTATTCACCGCAAAAAGACACACATTATGATCAAGATCAATCCAACCAGTCAAGGTTGATAAGATGCTGTCATTAGCTGGATGAACATGCAACAGAAGAAGAGGGGGTTTTTGTTTTCCACTTCATGGCATGAAACCGTATCTTAAATTTTCAGGTTATGGTCAAAGGGAACTACAAGGCCACAAAATGAGAAGTTCAGGGTGTGTAGAGACTTCCTTGGGACTAAAGACTATTCAGTCTCTGTTTAAGGTTCTAATGCACATTAGAACTAAATTAAAATGTGAACTACCTTTATGCACAATGGAACAGTGAAATTAAACCAGCTCTAATAAGAAACACAATTCCAGTAAAGAAGTCCCACAATTGGCTTTTGAGTGCATGGGATGAACTTAATTGCCTCATCTCATTTCATATAAAGAAACATATATTTGGTGGATAAAAATGTCCAATCTTAATTATAGACGGCATTTATTACCTCCAACCCAACTGGCCTCCACCCAGAATGAACGCATAATGAGCCAAGTGCATCTCATTTCATATATACCAGCAAGTATCTACTTTATTAAAAAAAAAGAATTGGCAAAGGAATAAAACATGTTGCCATTTTCATGTCAAGAATGGTCTCCTAGGAAGTTAATTAATGAACAGGTTGACAGGGTAAGTAGGAATTGAATCTTATATCAGCTGCTTAATATTTCAATCAAACCAAATTACAAGCCAAAGGGTTTAATTTAATCGGGCATAAGGACCGGATGTTTATTGATTTATTACATTTATATCCTGGCTTTCCTCTTAAATCTCAAGGCCATCCACAAAGGGATCTCCCAGTTTTACCTTAAAAAGCAAAACTTCATCCTAACTTAAGCAGTTAAGAGCAAAGCATGAAGAAGGGGTGGGTTTTGATTTTCAACCATCAGCCATTTTATCTTCATATGCTAATCAATGTGACATTTTATTCTTCCTGTTGCAAAAGAATCACATGAGAAAATTAGATGTTACTTCATCATTCAAGCAGCCACTACAGTATGTAGAGATGTTTATGTTTACCATACCAGGAGATTCCACCCATAAAAGCAAACCCTTGATATCAAAGCTGAAATAACAGAAACCCATGCTGTTCATTAGTGTTCCATATTCATTTTCAAATATATACTCAGCTTCTGCCTATCAGTCAAGGCTAATCTGCCTTTTATAATACATGAATCTGATGTATCTGTAGATCTTCACAGGGCACCACTTTCCACCATTCACACATAAATCTTGCCAGATGTTAGCCTCCAGCTAGCGCCATTATGTACCAACAAAGAAAGAGTCAGGACTGAATAACTGCAGCTGTCATTATGTTTGTCATCTAAAGTAGATAGAGAAATAAGTTTACAACATGATGCAGGCCAAAATCATTTTATATGATGGAATTACAGTTATCTTATGAACATTTAAACAAGCTTAAAACAGCTTAAATTTATGACAGAGAGGTCCTGTTGAAGCAACTTAATAAGACAATAGCAATAGCACCTAGACATATACGCTTCATAGTGCTTTTCAGCTCTCTCTCAGTGGTCAATATATTGCTCCCAACAATCTGGGTCCTCATTTTACCGATCTCGGAAGGATGGAAGGTTGAGTCAACCTTGAGCCATTCAGAATCGAACTGCCAGCAGTCAACAGAATTAGCCTGCAATTTTGCATTCTAATCACTGCACCACCACAGCTCTTGATGTTCACTGATGTTCACTAGGAAGCCCTAATTATGCTATCTAAAATTTAGTGTATAATGCCAAGTTTATATGTTTATACAGAGGTTTAGAGTTTGGTACTGTTTTTACTTGATTTTAAAGTACTACATGGAAATTCAAGTGTTAAGAGGTACAGGAAAAAAGGAAATTTGTGCCTTGAAGTCAAGTCTGTCAGCATTCCAATCAAACTCTCCATCCCAATTCAGCACTCAGAGACAAGTCCAATCAAGTAAGAATTTATTAGAGAAATCACATTGGCACACCTGGGAAAACCCGAATCTGAATTCCCGCATTTCCCCCTGCTGTATTAAACTCACATCCAACCCCCTCACTGATGACCCTCAAATCACACTCTCCAATCCACCTCCATTCTGAATTCCCGCCAAGTCCAGTCACTCCCCTCCAAATTCCAGTGACTTGACCTTGAGCTTGGGTGAAAGAATATTGTTGTCGCTATCCTCCTTTCTCACTTTACTTTCATTCCCACAGTTACCCTTCCTCCCTTGTGGCAGCCCGTAATCTGATTCAAGATGGAGTGACTCCTGGCAACTGCCCGAACAAGTCCCTGCAGTTTTCTTAGCAAGAATTCAGAAGTGCTTTGCCTTTGCCTCTTCCTAAGTTTGAGAGAGTGTGAATGGCCCAAGGTCACTCCATTGGCTTTGTGCCTAGGATAGCACTAGAACTTGCAGTCTCTCAGTTTCTAGGGGTATATACAGGCAGTCCTTTACTTGCAACCATTTGTTTAGTGACCATTCAAATTTAGGACAATATTAAAAAATAACTTATAATTGATCCTCGCACTTACGAGCACCAGCATTCCCACAGTCACATGATCAAAATTCAGACTTGGAAACCAGCATTCAGATTTGGAAACCATTTACAATGGTTGCAGTGTCCTGGAGACATGTGATCACCATTTGCAATCTTCCCAGTCAGCTTCTGATAAGCAAAGTTGGGGGGGGCAGCTGGATTCACTTAACAATCACACAATTCACTTAACAACTGCAATATTTTGCATAACAGCCATGGCAAAAAAAAGGTCATAAAATTCAGTACGACTCACTTAACTGCCTTGCTTAGCAACAGAAATGTTGTTCCAAAAACCACCCGTACCCCATTTCTGTGGATTATCAGCAATTCAATAATAATTATATATGAATAAACGAATACATGCCAAAAGGCCTTCATGTAACATGAATGGATTCTGAGTATACCTTCTAAAAATGCTTTATGTATGCCGCCCTACATGCCTGATTCTAGTAAAAGTTTATATAGGAGTAATTTTATTTTAAGTAGCTAAAGTCAAGTATGTTGTCCCTTATGCAAACTGTGTAAAGCTGAATATATTGTCCTAAAAGCTTTGAAGAAGATTTGGCTATTGTGGAAGTTTGAAATACATTCCTAACATTTCCTTCTTGGGTACTTGATAAACCATAATTTCATGACAACCAGACAGATTTGGGTATACCTTTGCCTTAAAAAATAGTGATTTAAAGAATTTCTAATCCGACACTGGAGTCACATAATTCAAGGTTCCATGCAGTTTGGATACATTTCTACTTCAGCAGACAAACACTCCTGAGATATATAATAATGTCTGAATATACATTACATGTATAGTAAAGCATGTTTCAACCATGATGCATGGATAAGGACCACTAGATATAAATTTGTCTTCTGGAAGAATGGTCCATCTTGTCAGTATTATCTACTCTTGACTAACAACAGGAATAGCAACAGGAGGACTAACAACAATACAACTCACAAAAAGAAGCAATGCTGATTCATGATAAACAAAAGCACATCCATCACACAAGGTATTTATCAGCTAGCTTTATATCCCACAATTATTACCGGGACTTACAGTACATTACAGAACACTTCTACTTCCTATTTTTTCCCCATCACAACAATCCTGTGAGGTAGACTGGGCTGAAAGAGGGAACTTGCTGTCTAATGAGCTTCCATGGAGGCTGACGGGGTTTTAAACCTGAACCTCCTTTCTACTGTACCAACACTTTAACAACTATGCACCAAAACACAATACAGACACAGTAGAAGTGAAATAAACTTTCTGATGATTTAACAATCAACGTTGAAATCAAGATCCTGCCAAAAATAGGCATTCCAGGAGTTGTTTCTCCATAAGACAACCATTCAAAATGAATGAATTCAAACAGTTGTTGCCCTGAAAGAATGCCAAGACTAGAAACGCAATGGGCTAATAAATCATTCCTGAGCAATTTTGAAATATCCTTTCCTTAGTTCTGCATTGGCATTCTTCCTTCTTTTCTTTTCCAATTTTCTGCTTATCTGGCAAATCATTTTGAAATTCAAAAATAGCCAAATGTAGCCATTTCCTCTTTCAGCTAGCTGGAAGCATGGACAAAGTAAGTTAAATCAATTACCAAATAATTTGGCTGAAGATTAAGAGCTAGCTTGAGCTTCTCTGCAATTGGTTGAGTCCGGCTACTGTTAGAATGCAGTTTTACCCAGATACTATGTTCCTATTTCTGAAACACAGTGATAAGATGATGTACAGTAAGTGTCAGTTTTAACGAGGTTATTTTTATTTCAGACAGGTATGTGCCAATAATAAAACAGAGAAGACTTTCAAATAGACCTTAGTCATACAAATCTAAGTGCTACATGGCACATTAGAGGTTGGGGATAATAAAGGCATGGGGCAATTTATGAGCAGGAAAGAAGCATTTTTTAAATGGCTAAGATATGAAAAATCTACTTTCAGCCCTTCAGTGCACAGGGCATGGTTATTTGAGGGCCACCTTTCTCCCATAATGTCTGCCCATCCAATACGATTAGGCAGAGTGGTTATGCTCCAAGTCCCTTTGATTAAAGTGTGTCACCCATCAGAATCTAGGAAGTATGACTTCTCAGTCATTGTACCTGCCAAAAGTCAGCCTTTTGTTAACCTTCCCAAATACTCCAGAAACACAACCAGATGAGCTAATTCTACTTTATTGTAAGGCTATTGTTAAGTTTGCATGAAGAGTCAGACGTGAAGAGCTTCAGTGAAGAGTTTATTTAGTGACTACAGCTCGAATGGACCCAACTTGGCTAGGCTACGGCTGCTACTTATAGCCAGCAGCCGCAGTTGCCAGCCAATCAGAGTGCAGGGTTTTCCCGCACTTTTAAAACCAATCCTATTTGACATTTTACAAGAACAATTCAAACTTAACCAATAACATTCAAACCTACATACATAACACCCCTCCCCACTAGGTTCAGTCCATACCAAACCCCAACCTATCTAATGTATTCTTTTAAATAGGTGGGGCTCTTACGTGTACGTTGAGACCTCCGTGGTTCAGAAGTTTTAACGTTCTCACCCAATGAGAGAGGAAATGTGTCTGCTGACATTTCCCTTCTGGGATTCCCTGTGAAAGAAGACCCTGTTTGATTGTTAGAATCTGGTCTCTCCTCCCAACCCATCTCCAGCCCAATGTCAGCACCCAAGTCAGGTAGTGATGTGCAATCTTCCACTTCTAAGGATGGAATCTGGCATTGTGACAGGTTTTGGGATGATTCCTGTCGTAATGGCTCATTACACATGGGGTGGATTCTTGCTTGCTGATTTTCCTCCTGTTCCCTTCCCCTAGAATTGACATCAGGTGACGGAACTAGAGAGGAACAAGTGCGATGTTCCTGAGGGAACCTGGATCTAAGTTGATCAATGTGCCTGCTCCAGAGGAGTCCATCCTCTGTTTGCACCCTGTAAGAACGAGGGCCTGTGATTTGAGTTATCTCAGCAGGAATCCACAAAGGTTCACCCATAAGGTTCTTGGCATAAACAGAATCACCCACACTAAATGTGCGAACTTTGGAAGTGGAATCTAGTGGTGCGTTGGGTGCGTAAGTGGGATGAAGGCGGTCAAGGGGAGACCTAAGTTTCCTACCCATCAACAACTCTGCTGGGGATAAGTTATTAGATGGGTTAGGAGTGATGTGCTGAACACTAAGAAGTTTTTCAACTTTCTCAGTGATGTCCCCAGGACCCAGTTGCTGAAGCTTCTCCTTGGTAAAACGTACCATGCGTTCAGCCCGGCCGTTAGCCGAAGGGTGCCCAGGGCAGTGAGGGCATATCTGATACCCTGTTGTGCTAAATAGGATTCAAAAAGGTTGGAAGTAAATTGAGGGCCATTGTCAGAGAAAAGAACATCAGATAACCCGTGGGTTACAAAAAGTTTTTTTGAGCTGCTTGATGACAGCATCAGTTGTGGTGGATGCCATAGGAATTACCTCTAGCCATTTGGAATATGCATCTACTATAATAAGAAAGGTGTGCCCTCTGGTAAGGCCTGCGAAATCAATGTGAATCCTAGACCACGGGCCCCTAGGACATTCCCACTCCTGTGTGGGGGCGAGAGGTGGGGCAGGCCTGACTACCTGACAGTTGGGACAAGATGCAACCCAGGTTTCAACCATTTTGTCGAAACCTGGCCACCATACATAACTCCTGGCCAATCCCTTCATTCTGACAATACCTGGATGACCCTCATGTAACATTTCCAAAACCTCTTTTTGCAGTTTTGCAGGAATAACCATCCTGTTACCCCACAAAATACATCCTCTTAATACAGATAATTCAGTTTGCCTGGACTTAAAAGGTTGGGCCAGGTGAGGTAGATCTTGAAGAGGCCAACCTTTCTTAATCCAGTCTATAACAGGAGCCAATAAAGTGTCTTTGGCAGTCTCTCTGGCAATTTCAGCAGCGTGTACTGGAAGCTTGGCAACAGTTTCTAGGAAAAAGGTGTGTGTTTCAGGTTCAACGTCCTCCTTGTGGCAAGGAAGTGGGCAACGACTCAAGGCATCAGCATGTCCAATGTCCTTGCCAGGCTTGTGGATAAGTTTGTAAGAATAAGCAGCAAGAAATTCAGTCCACCTCAGCATTCTTGGTGACAGGATAGTAGGTGTAGGTTTATCTCCTGCCACAATGCCTAACAAAGGTTTGTGATCTGTAACAATGGTAAATGTTCTCCCATACAAATATTCATGAAATTTCTTGACAGCTGCAACAACTGCCAATGCTTCCTTGCCCAATTGGCTGTAATTCCTCTCTGCTTTGGTCAAAGTGCGAGAGTAAAATGCAATAGGGGCTTCCCTCCCGCTGGGAAGCCTGTGGCTCAACCCCCACCCCCACTCCAAAGGGAGATGCATCACAAGTCAGTACAACAGGCAAATTCTCAGAGAACTGTATCAGTACAGCATCAGACGTGATTAGTCTTTTAATACTGTTAAATGCTGATTGTTCCTTCCTCCCCCAGATCCAAACAGATTTTTTATCAAGTAATCTGTGCAATGGTTTAGCAATGGTTGGCTTCTGAGGCAGGAACATGTGATAAAAGTTAATGAGTCCAAGGAAGGCTTGCAAATCTGTTTTGAATTTAGGTCTAGGAGCTTCTTTGATTGCTTGAACCTTGGCATCGGTAGGGTGGATGCCATGCTTGTCAATCATATAGCCCAGGAACTCAACCCTGTCAGTTTTAAGAGTGCATTTTTCTTCCTTGACTTTTAACCCCGCTTCCCTGAACCTGGTAAGGACTTCTCTGAGTCTTTCTTGTAACTGAGTGTCATTTTCAGCAGAGATTAACACATCATCAAAGTAAGGCACTACCCCTGGCAGTCCTTGGAGTATCCTTTCCATAACGCTTTGAAAGATGCCTGGTGCCACGCTTACTTCAAATTGTAACCTTTTACATTTGAAGGCACTTCTATGAGTCACAATGGTTTGGGCCTCTGCAGTGGCATCATCAACTGTTAGTTGTTGATATGCCTGGGCCAGATCCAATTTGGCAAAGACTGTACCCCTACCAAGTGAATGTAACAGATGATGCACCACTGGAACTGGGTATGCGCTCTGCTGCAGTGCATGGTTCAGTGTCCCCTTATAGTCTCCACAGATTCTTACTGACTTGACTGGTGTGACTATGGGTGTCTCCCACCTGGAGTGGTCAGTGGGCTCTAAAACCCCTTGAGCTATTAATTTGTCTAATTGTGCATCAATTTTTTCCTTTAAAGCAAATGGGACCCTTCTGGGCTTTAAACTAATTGGGGGCACCTTGGGATCTAGGTTGAAAGTGATAGGGGTCCCCATATACTTGCCCAATCCTTCGCTGAAGACCTCTGGAAACTCAGACTTCAAGGCCTCCTCCCATTCAGAGTTGCTCACATGATTGATGCCAGTCACCTCGATGCCTAGTGGCTTGAACCACTCAAGTCCCAGCAAGCTTGGGCGATCCTTGTCCACGATGGTCAGGGGCAAACGTTTGGTGTGGCCTTTGAACTTCACATTGAATTCTCTTGTTCCAACTACTAGAATCTTGTTCCCTTGGTAGTCTTTAAGAGTCAGTGCTTGCTTCTGGAAATGTTTCTTCTGAATGTTGGGAAGTAGTCTGTGAATAGTGTCCCATGACACCATAGATAAATAGGACCCTGAGACCACTTCCATTTGGCAAGGCCTTCCTTCAATGAGTACCTTCACATGTACTTTTCTGCTTCTTAAGGGTGAAGAATGACCAATGGTGACTGTTTGATGAGTTTCATTCTTCCCATTTGCTTCTGACTTGCGCCCCATTTTCTCACTGAAGTTGTTGGGCTTGAATTCTTTCTCAGCAAATTTCTTCCTACTAGGTGGAGTTCTGGATGATTTGCAGACTCTTGCTAGGTGACCTCTTTTCTCACAACGTAGGCAGATGGTGTCTAAAAACTTGCATTCAGTGCGGGGGTGGGCCCCCCCCCACAGCCTCTGCAATAAAAGTCTTGCCTCTTTCTTCCAAGGTCTTTCCTTTTCTTCTCCATTCTGAGTCTATAAATTCCTTCCTCCACCACACTATTATTTTATTTATTTATTTTATTTTATTGGACTTATATGCCACCCCATCTCCGAAGACTCGGGGCGGCTCACAGATTAAAACATATAAATACAATAAATAATTAAAAAGAAATTAAATCACTAAAGCCCAATAAAACCCAAATTAAAATTTAAAACTATCCCACACACCCCCGGCAAGGTGATCACAGCCCGACTTGGTGGCTCAGGCTGTTAAATGCCTGCTCTTAAGTTCCAGCTGTCTACAATTACTGTAGGCTCCAATCCCACCAGGCTCAAGGTTGACTCAGCCTTCCATCCTCTCGGGGTAGGTAAATTGAGGACCCAAGATTGTTGGGGGCAATTAGCTGACCTTGTAAAAATGCCGCTTAGTAATAAGCAGGCATATACAATGGAATGAAGGCTATTGCTGAGCACACTGGGTTGTATCCCAAAAAATTGTAAGCCGCCCTGAGTCTTCAGAGAAGGGCGGCATATAAATGTAATTAAAAAAAAATAGCCAGGTCTTCAAATCGCGGCGGAAGGTGCGGAGGTCAGGGGCCAGGCGGAGGTCCAGAGGCAGTTGATTCCATAAGTCTGAATCAGAATCTATTTGCTCGCAATGGGTTGTTGTGGACTTTTCCACATCAGAATGGCTTGAGGCCTTGTTAATTTTCTTCATGGCTGCCGCTGAGGACTTAGTGGCTTCTGCTGAGGAGGTCTCTTCTATGGCCTCCTTTAACGTGATCTTAGGTTTTAATAACAATTTGCTCTGAAGCACCTTGTCTTTGAGACCTAGGACAAACCGATCGCGCAGGGCCTCCTCCAAGCTGTTAAACTCGCATGCACCCCCAATGTCTCTTAAGCTTGCCACAAAGTTGTTAATGTTTTTGCTTTCCCTTTGATCCCGACAGTAAAACTCATGTCTCATAATGAGGCACGATACTTGTGGGGCGTAATGGGCTCTTAAAAGCTTTTCTAAATCAGGCCATTCCATTACCTTCACGTCTGCAGCTCCCATCTTCGCCATCTTGAAGACTGCTGGACCGCAGTGCGTAAGGAAGACCGCCCTCTTCCGCTTCTCGGAGATGTTGGTGAGGTCGTTTCCTTCCAAATACATTTGGAAGTGATCCGCATACGATTCCCAGTCTTCTGCCGCCGGATCGAACGGGGCTGGGGGGGGTGTTCAGCGCAGCCATCTCGCTCTTCTGCTTGTCTTCCGCGTCGTCTTCTCTTCAGGGGAATCCCATCCTCGTCGCCAGTGTTAAGTTTGCATGAAGAGTCAGACGCAAAGAGCTTCAGTGAAGAGTTTATTTAGTGACTACAGCTTGAATGGACCCAACTTGGCTGGGCTACGGCTGCTACTTATAGCCAGCAGCCGTAGTTGCCAGCCAATCAGAGTGCAGGGTTTTCCCGCACTTTTTAAACCAATCATATTTGACATTTTACAAGAACAATGCAAACTTAACCAATAACATTCAAACCTACATACATAACAGCTATGTTAACAGAATCTTTCAAGTCTGATAGTACAAATCTCCTGCCATCTTTTACAGACTAAATTAGGAAGATTCCTTGCTGAGTTTCTTTCTTTGCCCATTGTGTAGCATGCCCTCTCTTATTTGATGGTTCCTTAGGCAGCATCTCTTCCCACCCCACTTCGCAAGGTCATTCCCAAATACCATTACAAATCTTTTAAGAACTGGCTGTTTTCTCTGGCCTTGGGGTATGGTAGGTGTCGAACTCATATCGAGCTCATTAATTGCTTCCAATTAATGTTGTTGTTTGGGTTGTAAATGTTCTTTTTTCTCTTTCTCTTTTATGTTTTTTTTACTTTTTAGATTGTAGACTGCCCAGAGTCATCTGGAAACTGGCAGCTTCTAATTTTAATTAATAAGTAAAAGAATAAATGAATATTTGGCATGGGCACTTAAGAGGAGCCTAATAATCACTGTAGCTGTGCCTGCCAATAAGCCAGACTTTGTTACAACTGCCTCCAATAGCTTTGGTTTCTAATTAAATGGAAAGTTTCCCAACAACACACCCTGGCAGTGTTTACCCTAGGATATCCCGGCTTGGATTGTTTTATGCCACACATCACACTCCTGTAATATTTCCTTTCATCAGTGGCCCTACAGAATCGATTTTTAGAGCAACATACAATAAAAACAGCTGAAATGACATAGACATCAGAACTGCAAACTTTATTCAAAAGAGGAACTTTGAAATTTTTGCTGGCACCAGACAAGCATCCCTCTTTAAACATTAAAACAGCTGGATCCTCTGGGGTCTCCTTACAGTTTTGTCCAACAATTTCCCTGACTGTCAGTGCAAATGTGCAAGCACAGCTGGTTCATTTCACCAGTAGTCTAAATGGTGTGTTGTTAACAGTCAAAGGCTTTGCAAAATGATAATCAATCAACCACTGCTGAAAAAGTTACTGTTGATCAGGGTGCTGAATTACAGCATGAAGATTAACATCAAACAATAATGGGCTTTGAGGAATAAATTAAGTGTCCCTCTCTGGGCACAATATCCCAAATTTGAATGGTTGCTTCCTCAACAGACAAGGATTCTGGGTCCCAAAAAATTGGTAAGACTTGGGAAAAATCTTTCAGACACACAATAATTGCAAGCGTAAAATATTTTATAGATTGGTACCAGCACACCTGGGAAATGAACTCTGTCTTAAGGACAAGGCTATAATACAATACTGCTTGTAAAAACGTTTAAAGAAATTTAAAGAAAGTGACTCTGCCTTTCACTTAGTCCTGATTTATCTCTGTTCCAGGAATGTTTAAATGCATATTTATATTCTTTACGGTAGTCATTTCAGATGGGTTTCTGCATATACCACAGACCTTAAATCAGAAAACTACATGGAAGGGAAATTTAGTACAGCTTCCTTAGATAAGCGCCCTGATGAGGGACAAGATATCTGACAGAAATGAATGAAAAGGATTCACTTTCTAAACCCATAACTTGAAAAGATGTTAGGCAGAATTTTTTCCCTATTTTCTTCTTCTCTGCAGTGTGAATATTCTTTCCAAGTCCTATGAATCTTGTGAACTGAAGTTCTGAATCAAATTACTTGGCATAAATTAAAACTAGTAATTTAGAAAACCATCACTATAAAACACAACCTCTTTAGAAAGACTGCTTTTAACATGTTTACAGATTGTTTAATTTAAACTGATGATTCATCTTCACTTGCTGGAAGGGATGCTTCTCCTTATTTATACAATGAATCAAACATAATCATCTTTGAATGTAAAACCACAGTAGATTTTTAAAGCCAGAGGGTACCTTGATTTCTGTGAACTGAATACCGGTATTTCTCCTGCATTTGAGGTATTCCATCAAACACAATTCTCCGTAAAGAAAATGTAGCTATTATTTTTTTACTTCAATATTGTCCTATGAAAATCAGTAGGACAAATTAGGAAAAGCATGCTATTTCTCTTTATAGATTATAATGATTATCAGCTAGGCAATCCATCAATAAGTGTATTAAATTCAAATTACTATTTGCAAAATGTAGATATCCTATGGTATTTAATAAGCCCAATGCTTTGGCTTGGGCAGGTGTAAGTATATTATAAGCACATCCTTGGAAAGACTTATTGTAATTACTAGTTTACTTGTAAAATAAATAATGATGGTTTATATTCTCATTTTGCTACTGTTCATATAAAAAGGATAAAATTATTTTAAAAACCTAGCAATTTCAGAGAACATCTAATAACTTCTCTAAAGATAAAGGGAAAAATTCAACAATAAACACAGCTTTGTAAAGAACAGAGGAATACTTTAGCTACATGGGTCCAACCATTGCATAAATTCATGGTTTTTTAGAATAAACTATAACGGCTGGATTCCACTATCCTATTAACTAGCTTTCGTCAACCTAAGTGTTCTTCAGGTATATAGATTTCAATACCAATAATTCTTGGCAGTGGTCATCCTGGTTAGAGAAGTCTGGATACTGAAGCATATAAATCTGCAAGTCGTCCAGGTTGAAGAATTTTTTGAATGAAGCCATAAAACAGCATTTATAAATCACAAGGATCATTTATCAGTGACTTGGAAACCCTTTATGGATTTTTTGCTGACAGAAGAGAAAAATGAACTTGAGCTTTGTAGTTATGAAGATTACAACGAGTAGCCTACAGAAAGAAGGAAATTATGTTGCCACAGAGAAGGGGTGTGTGTTAACCTATTCTCTAAAGTACCTGAGGGCAGGTCAAGAAATAACGGGTGGGAAAACATTAAAGAGAGATCCAACCTAAAGAGATTCAAGGTTTTAGTATTAACATTCAAAGTCCTACAAGGCATGGGTCCGGGATATTTGAGGGAGCGTCTCCTGCCGATATCGAGTACCAACCGCCCTGTTCGAGCACACAGACAGGGGCTTCTCCAGGTGTCGTTGGTGAGTCAATGCCGGCTGGCGGCGCCCCGGGGATGGGCCTACTCTGTGGTGGTTCCCGCCCTATGGAATCAACTACTGCTGGGGCTCCGCCTGGCCCCTGACCTTCGCACCTTCCGCCACGACCTGAAAACCTGGTTATTCGAACAGGCTGTGCTGGGCTGATCTCCTGGGGGGGTTAAATTTTAAATGGTATTCTGGGGTTTTAACTTAAATTAGACTTGTTACTGTTTAATATTGTTTTAAATTAATTTATTGTTGTGTTCTGGTTTTAATTGTGAGCCGCCCCGAGTCCTCGGAGATGGGGTGGCATACAAGTCTAAATAATAAATAAATAAATAAATAAATAAATAAATAAATAAATAAATAAACAAACAAACAAACCTAGAATTAAGGAGAAATTTCCTGACAGTGAGAACAATTAACCAGTGGGACAGCTTGCCTCCAGAAGTTGTGGGAGTTCCATCACTGGAAGTTTTCAAGAAGAGGTTGGATAGCATTTTCCCGGAATGAGATAGGGTCTCCTGCTCAAGCAAGGGGTTGAATTAGAAGATGATCTCCAAAGTTACTTCCAGCTCTATTGTTCTATGTTCAATGATACAAATTTAAAGAGAGAAGGTAAAATAGGAATGCTATCAAAAAGATTGGAAGCTATATACTTTATACTGTAATCTTTTCTATTTTCTTACTTGTAGTCACTGCTCTTTCTCATTTTGTTTCTTTTCTAATGTTCGTATTGTTCTTAATCTGGTTAAAATTTCTTCAACAAAACTGTATTTTAAAGAAAAACAAAACCAAATCACAGTGGCTGAATTGGCGGAGATGGCTAACGTGACCGTTTTGAACAAAGGAAAGGATATAAGTACTTTCGTTTCTACTTGGAGGCAGCTTCTGGACTTTGTGCTTGAGGTGGGGGGAAAAATGAAACTTTGATTTTGGGTTTTACTGATTAGATTGATTTGTTGTTATAGAAATGGCTACTTTATACTATTATGGAAAAGTAAAAAGTTGAGATTCAATGTTGACGTTTTATTCCACTGCACCAGAGAGAGTCGGAAGTCAATGCTTTTTTTTTCTCCCTCTTCTGCTCACTTGTCTTTCCCCTTCCCATCCCCACTGTGTCTTACTATTTGCTTTTCTATTTTATTCTATGATCTAATAAATGTTATAAAATTTGTAAAAAAAATGGCTGAGTTCACCCAATAGGCTAAGTCAAAGCCTTCCAGGCCCCTATGTCTTAGAATTATGTGGGAAACCATAACACTAAATTGCCAACTTCCCACTTCCTAATACAAGGTTCTCATGCACTCAGGTATGATACTAGGATATCCAAGTATCATCACTGCATGCTAGCAGCCAATCATAACCATAATCTTTTATAATAGCTTGGTACTTGTTGCTAGCATTACATAGCAGCTCTCCTGTTGTAACAGTACATATTAGGGAAAAAAAACATGCACAAGGTAAGTCTGGGGCATGACAACAGGACCTACAAACCTCCACCAGTGCTGCAAAAGGCCTGTGATTTACAGTTGCTGTAGCCCCTGAACCGAAACAGGGAGTAACCATGGCAACCAGCTCCATCCTGAACTCCACCGCACACAGTCAGGTAGGAGGATTCACTGGAGCAGGTAAAAGCAAATATAAGTATTAATATGTCCGTTAACTGCTAGCACAAATGAAGTTGCAGGAAATGAAAAACAAAAGCCTTCCTGTCTGATTTCATATAAGCCACCATATGGCTATAAAGACATATATACTAAGGTGCCATTAATACTGAGCCATAGGTGTTAATGGTGATTATTCCCCCAGTAGCAAAAACCAAGACAACTGTCTACATTAGCTCAGTGTAGCAACAACAATAGCACTTAGACTTACTCTGCTTCACAGTGCTTTACAGCTCTCTCTAAGCAGTTTACAGAGTCAGCATATTGCCCCCAACAACTTGGCTCCTCATTTTATCCACCTCAGAAGGATGGAAGGCTGAGTCAACCTTGAACCGGTTAGGACCGAACTCTGAGAGTCAGCAGTGAGTTAGTCTGAAGTACTACATTCTAACCACTGCATCACCGTGGCTCATGGTATACCTCTGTCCTTTCCTGAAAAACCTGTTAAGCCAACAGCAGAAAGAAACCTGGTTCTGTATAAAGTATGCTTAGGATAACAGTCCTCATGAGCTAAACGCAATTTTTGGACCGTTATTGCAATAGCAAGAAAAGCAAGCTAGATACTTCAGTGGACAGATATGTGAAAATACACGTTGACGTTTCTTTTTCTTAAATATGTTATAAGCTCCAGGATAAATACATTTTCCAAACTGTCATTTCAACACAGAATAAAACCTAAGCCAACTTAGTCGGCTATACAGTTTAGCTTTCCAGGCAAAGAGATTTAAAGCACATACAAAACATTTAGGTACCTCTTTGCCACAATAAAAAGTTCATAATACCATTTCAGAATGCAACAGTTGTTCTGCAACTCCCTTCTACAACTACACTACAGGATTGAGTTAATCAACCATCAGTCTGAATAGCAACCACACTATCTTGTGAGTGTGCAGATGGTATGGAGTGGTTTTCTGGAGACCTTGGGGTGGTATATTGTTCTCCTATGACTATGTAAATATACTTCTCCATAGCTTCAATGAGAATGCACTTTTATATAACTAAATTCTACTCTACTTAACGTATTAGAGCAATGATCAAATACATACACTCAAACGAATACTAAAAATTCTGTTGTTATGTTCACTTAGAGTATAACTTCAATGAAAATCACGGGAAGAACTCATTTTTTTAGTGCATTACAGTCAAGGAAAACTGACCTGCAGCAGATTATATGATATACAAAAAGAGCTTCCTAGCACAGGGTATAGCACAACTATAGAATCCTGTTGGAATACAGGTAGTTCTTGACTTACAATAGTTTAGTTTAGTGACCATTCAAAGTTACAACAGTACTGAAAAAAGTGACTTATGACCATTTTTCACACCTACGACCGTTGCAGCATCCCCACGATTGCCTGATCAAAATTCAGATGCTTGGCAACTGATTGATATTTATGATAGAAGCAGTGTCCTGAGGTCATGTGATCATCTTTTGTGACTTTCTGACAAAATGGGGAAGCCAGATTCACTTAACAACCGTGTGACTAATTTAACAGCTCCAGTGATTCACTTAACAACTGTGGCAACAAAGGTCATAAACTGTGGCAGAATTCACTTAACAAATGTCTCAGTTAGCAGCAGAAATTTTTGGCTCAATTATGGTTGGGGACTACCTGTAAAATGTTTTGTCAAGTTTAAGTCTCTGGGACCACGCCACTTATACCTGAGAGTCTTTGGGGAGCCCGTTGACACCATTTTGAGTCCCATTATATGATTTTTGAGAAATCGTGGAGGATGGGCAAAGTACTGGAGAGTTGGGGAAAAAAACAAATGTTGTTCCAATCTTCCAAAGGGGGTGGGGAGAGAAAACCAGGATAATTACAGACTAGTCAGCTTGACATCATTACTGACCAAAACTCTGGAACAGATTAAATAGTTGGTTTGTACAGGTTTTTTTAAAAAAAAATGCCTTTCTTGACAGGAAGCAACATCAACTCTTCAGGAATAAACCCATGGCAAACCAATCTTATCACTTTTGGTGGAGTTAATACACTGATTTAGCATTTGATAAATTTAGAGAAGAGATGACAAAGACTGCTAGCATGAGATGAATGTACCTCCATATTTCCATTGGAAGCTGAAAGGAAATATCAAGGGTTCTGCACTGGACTGCTCAATATATTTACAAATGATATGGACAGAGATTAGAAAATAGAATTATCAAATCTGCAGATGACACAAAGAAGACACCTTAGAAGGCAATAAAATTCAGGAGAGTTTTTTTTTTAAACCACCTGGAATAATAGGCAGCAGGATCCTCAAAGATGAATATTTATAGGTTTAAATGCAATGTACTGTTTTGGGAAGGAAAAATTCAAAGTACCATTAGGAGTATAAGAGGGAAGGGGCATCATATTGGGCAGCACTACATGTAAAAAGGATCTGAGTCAGAGGTGGTATTCAGCAGGTTCTGACCAGTTCCGGAGAACTAGTAGTGAAAATTTTGAGTAGTTCAGAGAACCGGCAAATCCCACCTCTGACTGGAGATTTTACAGTATCCTTCCCCTGCCATGCCCACCAAGCCACGTCCACAGAACCGGTAGTAAAAAAATTTTGAATCCCACCACTGATCTGAGTGCCTTGGTAGCTCACAAACTGATCATGAGCTTGCTGTTTTATGTAACTGGGGAGGGGAAGCAAATATGATCCTAGGTTGCATTAGCAGAGAGATACTGTCAAAATTAAGAAAAGTCATTGATCCTGTCTATTCTGATCTAGTCAAACTGTAACTAGAATAATTTGTTCTGAGAACTGCAATTTAGGAAAGATGGTGAGTGGATTCAAAGAAAGCAACTAAAATGATTATTTGGGGGGTTGGAAGGATATCCTTATGGGTAAGAACTGGAGCTACTGCTATGTTTATCTTCGAGAACTAACTGCAGGATGCATGATAGCTGTCCGTAGAAGACAAGGCAGACTTGTTCAAAGCTGTTTCAGAAGGCATACAAGAAACTGGGTTTAAATTACAAGGAAGTAGACTTTGCTTGGACATCACAAGAAATTTTCTAATAGTCAGAGCAATGGAATAAAGGAGATGTGGCTCTCTTCTCGGGAGAAGTTCGTGGTAATTGTTAGATTTGATGTGACAGAGGTTTCCACTTAATTGGGAGGAAGTAGACTAGATGGTCTCCAAGGATCCCTTCCAATTTTTTTGTAAAGTCATTTATTTCCACAATTATCTCACTCTTACATACCATAGGAAGAAATATACACTTTTAACAGATGCAGAATCCTACTATTAGCACTTACCGGTAAGCAGCTTTAAAACCGAAAAATGCAATCTACCTGGAGAGCCAGGCATTTTGAAGCAGTCTTGTAGATGTACAGCAGGTATCACAACAACAGTAGTTAGAAGTGGTGCTGTGGTGCTTAGCAATGAGTTTGGGTTCAAGTTTCCACTTAACCATGGAGGCTTCCAAGTGACTGTTAACCTGTCATTCTGTCTCAACCCAGCCTGCCTCACATATCTCTTCTGGAGCTATATAGTAAAGCCAGGTTCTGTGAGGAAAGGCTTGATATAAATGCAGTATAGATAATCCTCAACCTAAGACTATAACTAAGGCCACAATTTTGGTCATAAGTCATGATGATCATTAAGTGGGTCATCACACCCAATTTTCTGACCTTTTTTTGCAGTGGTCCTGAAGCAAACACTACAGTCATTAAGCAAACTTCTTGTTTACTATGAAGTGGTTTTTTTTGCCAGAAGCAGAAAGTAAACACCTAAATTGCATAAATTGCAGTCAAATGTCCTTAAATCTTGTCAAGTTGCCAAGCACCCAAAATGCAGCCACATGACCACATTGGAACTTGAAACCAAAGGTGGTAAGTAGCTTTTTCTGGGTCTGTTTTAAAGACAATATTTTTGTAGAGACAATATTTTTTTTAACCTTGGTGACCTATATGTATCCCTGCACAAGCCTTCAGAAAGTAGCTGCCATTTATTCATAATAATCTATAACAAGTACACAAAACCAGTTTCACAACACTGCAGCAACTAGATGTGCAGTGTGCAGTCATAGGTGTAGGCTAAAACATTTAATAGTAGGACAGGTTGATTATCTTCTGAAATGAATGAAATACTTTGGAAAAATCAGTACATTCCAGGGTATTAATCAAGACAGGCCTTGCATCTGTTCAAATGTTTTGGAGTATAACTCCTAACAACCCTAGCCATGGATCATACCAGTTTAATTTGACAGAATTATTATATTACACACGATCCAAGTTGGGGGAATAAAAACCATCTAACTTTGCAGATGATTAGGATATAGAATATGATTAATTAATCTGCTTTAGTCTGAAGATCAAGTTGTCACATTGCCCCCTCAAGCTTAGTCAAGTTTATAATGTGTATAAGATTACACATTAGGCATGACAAATATACTTTCCAAATCAGGAAAGTAGACAGAAACTTCCATTGAATTCCCTCACAAAATATTTGAGAATAGAATAAAAAGCCTTTTAAAAAAAAATCTAAAGTGAATGACAGTCTTTTATGGATTCTGCAAGGTCATTTCCTTAGGACTAAAATAAAAATATTAATATATTTATAAGAATAAATTATATTTCATGTATATCCAGATAATCCATTTCTCTCACACACACACACTCTCTCTCCCCTTTCCTCCTTCCCTCCCTCTCTCATTTTCTTGGCAAGATTTTCAAGAAGTGGCTTGCCATTGCCTCCTTCCGAAGGCTGAGAAAAAATGATTGGCCCATGATCACCTAGCTGTTTTTGTGTCCAAGGCAGAAATACATGGGGGATTAAAAACCAACAACCCCAAAATGAGATTTATGTTATTGCTGAAATGGACTCCTGAAGATGGTAGAGGACAGGAAGGCCTGGAGGAACGTTGTCCATGGGTTGGACATGACTTCGCAACTAACAACAACAGCAACAGCAATTCTATAATCTTAGTGGGTCTTGAAGTGACAGATATTCTTCCACCTAAATTTGCACAAGAAGAAAATGGACCTCAGCCCGGCTAATGAATGTAGCTGATGCTCTGGTTAGTAGTTTGAGGATCATAATTCTACAGGATCATAATTCATGCTGCAGCTTCTCTAGTGCTTACATTGTGAACACAGCTCTGTGTATTAACGCCACTCCTGCACCATACACTTGAAAAAGATATTAGGTTAAAGTAAAAATCCTCTTGAGACAATCTGACTTGAACTCCTGGAACAAACTGTTGATAAGTGAATTTTACTGTTATTTGAGCCTATTTTAAGAACACGTAAGACATTAGTTTTTCTTTGTGTCTTCTTATAACTGAATCCAATCCAATTTCATATTATTAAAAATCAGATAGTGGCTACTTTAAACATGCTTACTATACACTATTTCCCTCATCTTGTGGCATTAAATGGCATTCTTATTTGTGGGAACCAGCCATTTGGAAATCCCTTCCTGCTGTTTTAGAATACTATTAAAATGGTTCCTTGAATAATTTATTTATCTTCTGAATACAGCTAGCCCATCAAGTTTCCAGATTTTTAAAACATATCCTACAAAACCTTTATTTCCCAAATCCATTAACTGAAGAGATAAATTAAATCTGAATTCATAATCTTAAATATTGCTGTGCTGGATTGTGTATGCTCTGTTTCCCTTTTCTGTTGTTCAAGATTGCTACAGTGAATTTGTGCTCATCTGAATAAAGTTATTACTCAGCTTCTCTTGTGGGAGGTTGGGTTATTGCTTTGGTAGAGAAGCACTCAATTCATGTGATTTCAACTTTTATCATCCTAGATTACTTATCCTTATATAATTATATAAAAAGGTTCACCCTTCAATAATGTATGTTAAAATTATTGCCTCTGGAAGTAACAAGCTACTCAGTCTAGAGACTGACCTACAGATTCACTGAGGTAGTCTGTATATAAAGGTAGTCCTTGACTTAGGACTACAATTGAGTCCAAAATTTCCATTGCCAAGCAAGACAGTTGTTAAGTGAGTTTTGCCCCATTTTATGATTTTTCTTGCCACAGTTGTTAAGTGAATCACTGCAGTTCCTAAGTTAGTAACACAGATGCTAAGTGAATCTGGCTTCCCCATTGACCTTGTTTGTCAGAAACTAATCCTTAATGCATATACAATTATACATGAGATAACTCAAGGCTCTTAGGCCCAGAGCTCTTCAATAACTTCATCAATGATTTAGATGAGAGGATAGAAGGGGGACTCATCAAATTTGCAACCAACAACAATAACAAGCTGGCAGGAATAGCCAACATCCCAGAAGATAGACTTAGGATACAGAAGGAGCCTTGAAGGATATTGACAGATTTGAACATTGGGCCCTATCTAACAAAATAAAATTCAGTGGTGATAAAAGTAAGGTTCTACATTTAGGCAAGAAAAACCAAATGCACAGGTATAGAATAAGACCGTGATGGCGAACCTATGGCACACGTGCTGGAAGTGGCATGCAGAGCCATTACTGCCGGCACGCGAGCCCTTGCCCAGAGCAGGTCTACTGCGCATGCATGCGCACTGCCTGCCCGACAGCTGATTGTCAGGTACCTGGCACGCATGCACAGGGGCAGGTGGATGTGGGAGACATGCACGCATGCACAGAGACGTGCGGCGTGCACAGGGGATCGCTCACGCATGTGCAGAGATGGGGGACCCACGTGATTTGCCTTCTGGGTGCTGACACACGAATTATCAGCACAGGAGCCCAAAAAGGTTAGCTACCACTGGAATAGGAAGTACCTGGGTCAATAGTAGTAACTGCAAGAGGGATCTTGGAGTCCCAGTGGACAATCACTTACACATGAGCCAACAGTATTTTGCAGCTGCCAAAAAAGCCAATGCAGTCCTAGGCTGCATTAACAGAGAAGTAGAATCAAGGTCACATAAAGTGTTCATGCCACTTTATAATGTTTGGTAAGACCACACTTGGAATATTGCATCCAGTTTGGGTCACCATGATATAAAAAAGATATTGAGACTCTAGAAAGAGTGCAGAGAACAGCAACAAAGATGATTGGGGAACTGGAGACTAAACCATACGAACAACAGTTGCAAGAAATGAGTATGTAGTTGAATGAAAAGAAGGGCTAGAGATGACATGATACCGTGTTTCCCCAAAAATAAGACCTGGACTTACAAATTTTTTTTGCTCCAAAACACGCATTAGAGCTTATTTCAGGGAAAACACGGAAGCAGTGTTCCAATATCTAAGGGGTGCCATAAAGAAGAGGGAGTCAACCTATTCTCCAAAGCACCTGAAGGCAGGTCAAGAAACAATGGATGGAAACTGATCAAGGAGAAACTTTCTGAAAGTCAGAACAATTAATTAGTGGTACGACTTGCCTCAAAGAGGCAAGAGGTTGGACAACCATTTATCTGAAATGGTATACGGCTTTTTGCTTAAGCAGGGGGTTGAATTAGAATATCTCCAAGGTCCCTTACAACTCTGTTGTTCTGTTTAATCACAAAAGGTGATTCAATGACCCAAAGGACGCTGCAATCATAATAAATACATGTCAGTTGCCAATCGCCCGAATTTTAACCTTGTGACCTTGGGCACACTGCAATGGTCATAAGTGTGATAAATAATCATGTCACTTTTTTCAGTGCTGCGGCAACTTTGAATGGTCACTCAACAAAAGGTTGTAAGTCAAGGATTGTATAGGGCCGTGATGGCGAACCTATGGCACGTGTACCACACGTGGCATGCAGAGCCATTTGTGCAGGCACGCAAGCCCCAACCAAACTTACCTGCACTGCGCATGCACGCGCCTCCCAGCTGATTTTTGGCCCGTTTGAGGCTGTTTTCGTCCTCCCGGGGGCTTGAGGGAACCCTCTGCAGCCTCAGGAGGCCGAAAAATGGGCCTTCCGGAAATACCGAATGTGCCGAAACGGGCCCATTTTCAGGGTGAAAACAGGCTCCAGAGGCCCTCCAGAGGCTGAAAACGGGCACTTCCAGTATTTCCAGAAAGCCCGTTTTTCAGCCTCCCGAGGCTCCAGAGGCTTCCTTTAAGCTTCTGGGAGGGCGAAAATGGCCTGAAACAGATCGAAAATCAGCTGGGAAGCGCATGCATGCACAGTGCAGGTAAGTTTAGCATGGACAGGACGCATTTCATTGTGGGTGTCGGCACGCGCATGCACACTTTCGGCACACCACAACAAAAAGGTTCGCCATCACTGGTATAGGGCCTTCTACATCTTCTTGGAGAATCTCTGCTGAGATGCTGAAGGGCAAAAAAGCATATTACAAGATTACTCTTCAGAGTTGCTTTGCAACACGACCGCCAAGTTTTCTCAAGGGCCACATAAGGCCACCAGGGACATCTGATGTGGCATTCAAGACAATGATTCAGTACAGCCATAATTGGCTCCTGTGAGGCATTACTGCATTGTAGTGATCCCTATGCAAATTATTAAATGTTAGTTTGAGAACTAACCACTACTCCATGATATAAAATCAAATAGCTTTTCTTGCTTCTAAAAGTGGTAGCTCCAGCTTTTTAAAGAAATATAATAAGGGGTAAACCACCTTTAAAGAAAATAAAAACTATGGGCTTTTTACTTCAGAATGAAAAACTTGAATGCTTGGGGAACCCATCTCCTATGCTGCCAAAGAATGCTTGCCAGCAGCAATCATATGGAGAAAGAAACAGTACAATTATTTCTCTATCCAATGGGCTGATTTTTAAAGATAATGAGACACTAGAACTAAAACATACAATCCGGTAAATATGTAGTTCCTACAGACCTCAGTGGAGAAAATGATGATACAGAGGCAATTCCTAGCATCCAGCTGAATCAAAATCTCTCAAGCAACTACATCTATTTATAAAGAACTCTCATCTCTGCAGAACTACAATTCCCTAGCTTCAGTTTTCAAATTTGCTCAGACAGCAGGGAGGCTATATGTTGCTTCATGCAGCAGCAGTACAAGGCATTGTGGCTAAGTGAAGGAACTTAAAAATACAGTATAAAGTTTAGATTTAAACATGCTTTTGAAATATCCAGTTGGTCCTTTAAGTTTGAAAGAATTCTACTACCTCATAAGATGCTAAAAGCAATATTGCCATACTAGCAAGGCACCTGTGCTTTGCTACGAAACTATGTGAGCGGGCAAGTTTTTGGGGAGGAAAATAAGGTGGGGGAAATGCTGCCTCTGCCTACCAGCATCCATCGGTATTCATCTGGCTAGCGTCCTGTCAGTGTGTGAGAGACTTGAGGGCTATTTGGAAACTGAAACAAAGAACAAGAAGGAGACAGCAAGGAGCCTGGGTGTGGCTTAGCTGAACTGCTCTGTACTAAAGCTGGTTGCTGCTGTGAAAGTAAAACTGAAACTCCACTCCTCTGCTTGTGTTTTGCATTTGGAAGAGATTTCTTTTCAGGTGGGGAGGAGGAGAACTCCTTAGCATCAGAGCGTGTTAATAATAATATACGAAATACTAATGCTCTATGGTCATTTCAAAAAATCCTTTCTTAGTGAGCACCTAGAAGCCAAGAGGAACATATGCGCCAGATTTCAAGTTTGTAGCCTTTCAAATTTCAAGTTTGTAGCCTTTATGGCTCTGGAGATTTCGTGATGATGCGTGAATGGCATTTCACTTTTATATATATATATTGCTCTTGCTGCTGTATGTTTACTTTTAATAACTAAGAAATCATAGCTTCCTCTCCTCTCAAATTGCAGGTCTATAGGGTCTCTGGATCTAACTCCTTCAACTGCTATTAACATAAATCATGCTGCTAAACTATGGTTGCTTCCAGGCGGACAGCTTTATGCTTATCCCAAAGCCTAAAGAACTTGTGCAGCTATTCTGATATTCTCTTGTAATCTGTAAATTGTTTTGTAATCTGTAAATTTCTTCAAACTGAAGATGTCTGGATATTCCCATCACCTTCTCTGAACACGGGAGAGCAATTGCTGGCAACAGCGATAAAAAAGGTTATGCAACAGAAAAACTATATCAAAATATAAATTGAACATGACATAAAATAGAAATGAAGAAGCACCAGAACTGAAAAAAGTTCACATCTGAATTAATGTTAATATTAATGACATTTTTTCATGTTCTACTACATGGCTTACTAATGGCTATCACTGATGGTCCACTTGATAAAAGTATTCAGTGTGTGTGAATCAAAAACCATTCAAGAGTACTACTTTAATCTATATTTGATAAACATTTTGCAACATGCTGCCTGACATAAGGTATTTTTTTCTTACACTTACACTAAATGTTCATACATTTCAAGGCTTAAGGAGAAAAAAGTAGATAAAAATTTACACCACAAAATAATGTCTGGAATCAAAGCTGTTCTCTCACGTAACCTGGAAATAAGGAGAAACTTTCTGACAGTGAGAACAATCAACCAGTGGAACAGCTTGCCCTTGGAAGTTGTGGGAGCGCCATCACTTGAGACTTTCAAGAAGAGATTGGACTGTCATTCGTCAGAAATGGTGTAGGGTCTCCCGCTTGGGTGGAGGGTTGGACTAGATGTCCTATAAGGTCCCTTCCAACTCTGATTATCTGTTATCTGTTATGTAGCACCTATTAGACAGGATGTACAAACAGATTCATTTTCTAGCAGAAGGATTACTTTGGGGGCTAAAATTTATTCTAAATTCTGATTTTATGTATTAATAAGTTTCATTTAACAGCACTCAGTTAGAAGAACTAATAATATAACCAGATATGAATCTTTGCAGATCTGAATTACAAAATTCCAGAGTAAATTCTTTTAAGCCCTGACATGTAAGAAAAACTGAAGTTTAAGGACTTCCTTTGTTGACAAACTTGTTTGGCATAACTTTTCTTGATGAGGATAAGATGATGGAATCAGAACAGATTTCTGGCTCGGTGACTTAATTTTCACAATCTGCCAAAAGAGATAGTCAAGGACCCTGTAGTTTCATTTACACAACTCATTTTTTCATGCAGAGAGTGGCTGGGTTCCAACCACTTATTTATATAATTGAATTTTACTTTTTATATACAAAGTCAACAGCACTGCAATTTATTCATTTAGTTACTGATGTCTGAAAGGTACATAGAGTATTCAGGCAGAGTATTACTACAAGTACTGTATTTAAGCTCTTTGAGCTAGAAATGATCCAATTAGACCTCCATAAGAGCAAAGGATCCTCCCTTCTCCATCCACCTGCCTGGGGAAATACTTGCATTAGCTTGAAAATCTAATATTATTTTAAACAAGAACTTCAAGGGTCTATTATTAGGAGTCACCTAGAGTTGGTCAGAAGATAGGCAGTTCTATTAATGTTTTAAATAAACAAATAAACAGTCTATTACTTGTTATATTCTAAAAAGCACACATTCTATAATCCACCTTGTATTCAGGGATACACTTATACACTGTACAGAAAAACATACACATGAAATAAGAGAAGTTGATCCTAGGAGAATAATGTCAGTTCTGGTCTGAAAGTACATTAGGGAGGAAAAAGAACAGGGAACTAAAAAGCTGTTGGGAGATATAAATGTAAATGTAACTATGAAGGATCTAGGGTTTTGAACCAGCTGCAGGGTATGTATACTGTAGAATGTAAAATTGTAAAATAAAATAAATAAATAAAAATGTACCGTAAAGTAAAAGGTTACACATTTTTTCAAGAAATCAGGGGCTGTTTTTCAGGTAGTCTTCAAATCACAGCCATACTGGAGTCTAGTCATTATAGTCATAAGTCATGACAGTCATAAACTGCACCGTTTTGCTAAAAACCAGAAGCAAATGCCGGTTTTCAACAAAACCAGCATAAAATGTGGTCACGTGATTGCAGGAAGTGGCAAATGGCCCTGAATGCAGATGTACTGCCAAACACCTGAAGTTCACTCATATGATCACGATGGGTGGGTGGGGGGTTATCGGGACTTTGAATTTGGGTCGTAACCCCAAGATAGGTCTGTTATAACTCTGGTAGCTAAGCAACTCGGTATAAGACAAGGACTATCTGAAATGAATAGTTTTAATGTGTAAATAAAGCTAATATTACAAGCCATTTCAATGTCTCCCTTTTTCAGTAGGTATCAGACATTCCTTTACTTTCCAAAAGGACTCCCATTACTGCTCTGAAAAAAAATATTTTTGAAGAGTACAGATTTTCTTGCTGAGCTTCTTGCCAATATATCATTTTAAGTTTTCAAGGGATCTGACCTTAGATTTTTATGCATATGTTTAATTTTCCATCAATGAACCTTTTGAATATAATTGAATTCTTGAGATCTGTCGTGAAATATTTATTATAATTGCAAATGCTAGGTTGATAGGAAATTACTGTTTGTGTATTTTGGGAGAAAAAGTGTCTGAAAGAATGCCTAGTTCTTAGAAATAATAGATGAAGCATAGATGTTTACCCTGCATTTATCCTCAATTCCATCAGCTTTTGTACATATTCAGTATCTGCAGGATATTTCATTCATTAAGCTATTGTTTATATTTTAAAAAATATTATAAGTGCACTCTTTCTTAGTTTGAATGGATGTGGAGCAGTGGTGGGATTCAAATTTTTTTACTACCGGTTCTGTGGGCGTGGCTTGTTGGGCATGCCAGGGGAAGGATACTGTAAAATCTCCAGTCAGAGGTGGTTTTTGCCGGTTTTCCAAACTACTCAAAATTTCTGCTACCGGTTCTCCAGAACTGGTCAGAACCTGCTGAATACCACCATTAGAAATCCATTGATTTCTAATGAATTGAGAACTGGTCTGGATTACTTATCTGGGTTTGTTTAGTTCCACCATGTTTACCAAAAGATACAGTCAATTTTGTGACACTACTCTTTTTCTTAGAGCCAGAATGTATTGAGCAGGGATTAATTATTGTGAAGGATGTATCTTATTATATCCCATATCTTCTCCTACCAACTGCATCTGGTATCTTCAACCAGTAGTGCTAGTTATTCCCTGCTGATTTGATAAGGAAAGAATCATTTCTGTTCAGAAGTATTGTTAAGCTCTTGAGATTTTTTTTTCTGCTCATTTTCAGGGTTTGTTCTCGAAGACATATTCCCTCTTCACACACACAAAAATGTGCCCCAACTTTGCCAAATGCCTCCCCATCCTTCACAGATGTTTGTATTCACCTCATCATAACTGTTTCATCTCGTGGAGATGTGCTGCTTTGCCTTAAATAAATGTTGGAAAATCCATATTGCTTTTGTGGATGCAGAACACATATGCAGTATCCAGGCACGGACATCACTGATGGGGTAACAGGGTGCCACTTCACATTGTTTTGAAGGATGGGGGAGGGAAACCCATTCTAATACCTAACCAAGCAAAACAGAGTTTCAAAGATCTGCACAACTTTAATGGAGATATCTCTACTGAACAATGGAAGCAAGGCACGATAATAGTACTCTGGCTCCTAACAACTAAAAGAATAATTCTATATAGGAAGTTTTGATAACTTACCACTAACTTTCTAAATCCTTATACCAATGAACATCCTTTAGAATAATTCCACCTGTCCGGTACCCCTTCCGAAGGTATGGTCATAAAGAAAGTGTTGGACTGTGCAGAGATGGTTAAACTTACATTGGAACTGCAAGATAGAGAGGAATCTGAATATTATATGGTCTGGGATAAGTGGTATAGTTAGTTAGACAAAAGAAATAAGAACTAAAAGTATATATGTATGTAGATATAAGTGAAAACGTCGATGTCATAGAGCTGTTAAGAATGTACAAAAGATTTCTAATTGTGGAAAAGCATAATAAAAATTATTTAAAAAAAAGAATAATTCCACCTGTCCATCCAGTCTACATTAGAATATAAGAATGGCCCTGCTGGATCAGACCCCGGCTCATTTATCCAGTGGTCTGTAGTGGCCAACCAATTGCATAAGGAAGTCTACTAGTCTCTCAGCAGATGGCCTTCAGGGAGAGTCACATTCCCATCAATACTAATAGCCATTGATCCCCCAAACTTCCATGAATTGGTCCATCTTTTTTCTTTTAAACTACTCAAACCTGTAGCCAGCACATCTCATGGTAGAAAATTTCAAAGCTGGATTAAACGTGTAAGGGACAAACAAAAGAAAACGCTTTTTTAAAAAATTCTTCCAGGATTCAATTTCATTGAGCAATCTCTGGTTCTAGTATTTTGGGAAGGGGAAAATAGCTTCTCCTTGTCCGCTTTATCCACACCGGGCATAGTTTGTTAACCTCAATCACGTCCCTCATATTCACTCCCCAAATGTCACAACCACTCCTCCTAGGGAAGCTGCTCCACCCCTTGGATCATCTTGGTTGCCTTCTTCTGAACTCTCTCTAGTCCCAATGCACCCTTTTGGAGGTGTGGCAACAAGAGTAGGGAATAATATTTAGATGCGGTCTCACATTGATTAATATATGGCATTATTGCATTTATATTCTTATTTCCAATACAATTTCTTATTCTCCCTAACATGTTTTTTTTGGCCCTTTTTACAGTAAATTCACACTGGGTTGACACCTTCATTGAACTATTTAACATTAGATCTCTTTCTTAATCTTTCACTGTTATCTCTGATCTTATTGATTTTCATGAGTAGATAGGATTTTGGCACCAATATGCAATCCTTTACGTTGAATGGTATCTCCCCTTTTGAGACCCATATTTACATCATGGCTTTAAAATTGTGCTTTCATCAAATTCTCTGTACATATTCAGTTGTTTTGCAGCCCATCTTTACTGTACATGTAACATGGATGCGCACATGACGGAAGTTTGGAAGGCAAAATGTCACCTTTCCCTTATCCAAGAAAGTGAGTCTGAACTGTTCAACTGACATTATCTCATCAGGCAAATGGATTACACACATGCTTTGAGAAAAGGCTACAAATAAGCCCTGCCTACGGGCAACTCCCATTCTTCATCTGGGTAATAGAGTTATGGTTCAAACAAGAATTTGCACAGTGCTCAAGTTATTTCAAAGACTTAACTGCTTTCTCGGTAATCCAAATTGCTTGCAGGCATAGAATGGTTTGTCTAAGAACAGGTCCTTATTTGGGTTTTGATTTATGCTCTAGTCCACCTGAGAAACCAGGTTCACCCTCTTGAGAGCAAGTATGCTTTTGTCCATTTTAAACTAGCAGACCCATTTCTAGAGCTGTGCCCTAATCACATCATCATTGCATCACGGAAATCTTCTTTATGCTAGATTGTCTTTCTGAATATTTTAAGAAATGTTGTTTGCTACAATTCAAGACCGGGAATGTTTCTGGCACAGGTCAATTTTTGGAAGGCAGTGACTCTACTTTTTATAAATTTTTCACCAGCTTCTAATTCATTTGTTGCCTCATCTTTCTTTACCATAAATCTTAAATTAACCAAGACCAAGAAAATCTCCTATACAAAACCACTAAATCTACTGTAGAGGAAATTCTTATTATGAATGGAGGCGAATATACTGGTCCCAGGATAATGTTGCAGGATCCAATCTGGATCAGCCATTGGGAATTCGTATTACTTGTCAACATACGGTTTGTATTTGGTTAGGATGCAGGATGGAGTTTTTTCTTTCTCAACCAGAATACCTGTCCATTATGACAGCAAAATTCCAGGATATCCTAAATTGAGGTTTACCTAATCTGTGTAAACCCTTTCAATAGAATAAAATAGAATGGAATGGAATGGAATGGAATGGAATGGAATGGAATGGAATAGAATAGAATAGAATAGAATAGAATAGAATAGAATAGAATAGAATTCTTTATTGGCCAAGTGTGATTGGACATGCAAGGAATTTGTCTCTGGTGCATATGCTCTCTGTGTATACAAAGAAAAAATAAAATACATTCATCAAGAATCTTAAGATACAACACTTAGTGACAGTCATAGGTTACTAATAAGCAATCAAATCATACTAGGAAACAAAGAAAACAATATAAATTGTAAAGATACAAGCAACACAGGTATAGCCACAAGTGGGAAGAGATGGGTAATAGGAAGGATGAGAAGAATAATAGTAATACAGTTTCACTAGTTTGACAGTGTTGTGAGAATTAGTTGTTTAGCAGAGTGATGGCATTCGGGAAAAAACTGTCCTTCTTGTTCTGGTGTGCAGTGCCCTATAGCAGGGGTCACCAACCTTTTGGATCTCAGGGACCACCAAACTCATAATTTTAAATCCCACTGACCAGAGACTCTGGGAAAATCCCAAAAAAAGTCTGCAGGAAAATTCCCCACCCTGTTTTCCTACCGTTCGATCATTCTTTATTTGGGATCACAGGATATAGTCTCCAGCTCCATTCTCAGGGGAGGGAGGGAGGGAGGGAGGGAGGGAGAGAGAGAGAGAGAGAGAGAGAGAGAGAGAGAGAGAGAGAGAGAGACGCACTGACTTTTGGCTTCATGCAAGGAAAGCAGCAGAAGTCTTTCTTTCTCTCTCCCAAACTCCGCCAGAAATGAGTCTTTGTGAGACTTGTCGCACCGGTGCAGCCTCTTGGAGCAGGATGACTTGCAGGGTCCCAAAGACTCATTTCTGGTGAAGTTTGGGGAAGGGAAAGACTTTTGCTACTTTCCTTGCATGCAGCCAAAAGCAGAAGAAGAAAGAAGTGGAAAGAAGCAGCCCAGTGGCCAGGCAAGGCGCATGGGCCAAGTCGAGCAAGTTTTCCCCTCCGCCCTTTCCCCCCTCCCCTCATTACCAAACGTTGTTCGCAATGCAAGCAACGCCAGCCTTGTGTTCCTGCAGGCCATGTGGGCGGCGCAGCCTTGTGTTCCCATGCAGCCTGGATTATTTGCTTTGCGGGTGACATTTCTCTGCGGACCAACATTTTCTCGCAGACCAACAGTGGTCCCCGGCCCACTGGTTGGCGACCATTGCCCTATAGTATTGTTTTGAGGATAGTAGGTGGCTTGTGTTACCTTCTCCATGATGTTTTGCAGTTGGCTCACAAAGGTTTGTTTCAAGTGGGAAAATGAGATGGCAAATTGCTGATCTATTAATTTTCTGCTAAGTTCCATTTTTCCCATTTACCTTATGATTTTAGAGTGCACTTGTCTTATTTGAACTGTAGCTGTAGGTCATCTTGAGTGTTTTAATGGAAAAGGAAGATTATATTTACAGAAAAATAAATGAACTACTTTGGTAGTTCATTGTTCTCAAATCTTTTGCTCCCAAGATTCAGGCAAAATAATAGACACGCTATTTTTGAATAGAGCTATAATGAGAGCATCAGCAAAGTTGGCAATACCGAGTCAACCACTGCTGGGTTCTAAGATAGCTTCATTACCACTTGGCTGTCAGGTAGTCCTCGACTTATGACCACATTTCTATTGTTAAGTGAGACATTTGTTAAATGAGTTTTGTCCCTTCTTACCTCCGTTGCTAAGTGAATCATTGCTGTTGATAAGTTAGTAACCCGGTTGTTAAGTGAATCTGGCTTCCCCATTGACTTTGCTTCTCAGAGGGTCACAAAAGGGGATTCCATGACTTTGGGACACAGCAACGGTCATAAATATGACCGAGTTGCCAAGTATCTGGATTTTGATCACATGATCCTAGGGATGCTGCAAAGGTCATGTGAAAAGCAGCCAGAAGTTGCTTTTTTCAGTGCTGTTGTAACTTTGAATGGTCACCAAATGAACCATGTTGTAAGTTGAGGACTACCTGTACACCACTGTAGGAAATCCCAGGATAGCATATTTCACAATAAAATATTTAATAAAATATATTTAATAAAATATAAAATAAAAATATTTCACAAGAAGAGTTCTACACTCCTCTACTCGTTGCAGAATATCTTATGCCACCAGACTTGAAATTCTAGACCTAGAAAACCTAGAACTACCGGTCCAATCTAAGTATAGTACCGTGTTTCCCCGAAAATAAGACACTGTCTTATATTTTTTTGGCTCCCAAAAACACACTAGGTCTTATTTTCAGGGTAGGTCTTATATATTTATGGTGCCAAATAGTGGGTGTGAGTGTGTAGGGGGGGGTGTTTCATGGGTGCACGGTTGCTCCCTGAAAAGTCTTCCTGGAACTGGAGATTTACACTAGGTCTTATTTTCGGGGTAGGTCTTATATTAGGGCAGGTTTAGAAAATAGTGCTAGGTCTTACTTTTGGGGTAGGTCTTATTTTCGGGGAAACACGGTATATAAAATCATACATTGCAATGTCCTACCAGTCAATGAATACTTCAGCTTCAACCATAACAATACAAGAGCACACAATAGATGCAAACTCAAGGTTAACCGCACCAAACTTGATTGCAGGAAATACAACTTCAACAACAGAGTGGTCAATGTCTGGAATACTCTACCTGACTCTGTGGTTTCTTCCCCAAACCCCAAAAACTTTAACCTTAGACTGTCTACTATTGACCTCACCCCTTTCCTAAGAGGTCTGTAGGGGGTGTGCATAAGGCACGTTGGTGAGCCTACTGTCCCTGTCCTATTGTTTCTTTTATTTTTCTTATATGTATTCATTTCATGTATTCACAACTATGTTTATCCTTGTAAGCGATTGACAAAATAAATAAATAAATAAATAAAATAAAAATAGCAGACTAGATTGTGAAGTTATATAAAACCAACCCAAAAGAAAACAGTGGCAAACCAATTTCTTACTGTGCTGAGAAAATGATATGGATTGTCCCTGTAATCACTAGGAATCAAGTTCAATTTTGGGGTTCTAGTCTCTATTTATAATAAGAGCATGTTAGGATTTGGTGTCTCTTGCTCTCTGCCAATAATATAGAAAAAGTAAAATCCAAGTTCTCTTTCACACAGACTGTAAGAAGTTCATTTTTGTTTGTCCTATGAGAATTCCTGAATGAACAAATCTCCTCAGAAGAGCAACTGTATTGTCTTAAGCAACAGAACTTAAGCACAGCAGTGAGCCAGGAAGTACAGGGAGTCCTTAACTTAAGCCCAAAATTTCGGATGCTAAATGAGACACTTGTTAGAATAGAATACCTTTATTGTTATTGCATTCCACGAATACAATGAAATTTGAAAGCTACTCCAGCACTGTGCCCCAAATACCACATCACAATCACATTACAGAGTATTTAAAAATTAAAATAATAATAATAATAGGACTAAATCACAAATGCACTGTTTGATTCAAGACAATTACTGCCTTGGAAAAGAAACTGTTTCTCAATCAGTCCTCATTTTAAGACACCTGTAACGCCTCCCTGATGGTAACAGATCGAAATATGAGTGTCCAGGATGAGAAAGGTCTGTGGAGATTTTTAGTGTTCTAGAGAGGAGTCTGGACTTCGCAATCTCTTCCAAAGAAGAAAGAGAGCAACCGATGACCTTTTGTGCTGTGTTTATAATTCTCTGGAGCATCTTCTTATCCACTGCAGAGCATCCAGCATACCACACCGTTACACAGTATGCCAAAATGCTCTCGATGGTACAACGGTAAAAAGTAACCAGCAGCTTCTCACCCAAACCACTTTTTCAGCAACCTCTGAAAGTGCAGGCACTGTTGGGCCTTCTTTGCAGTGACCATAGTGTGGACCGACCAAGTAAGGTTGTCAGAAATATGAGTTCCTGGACATTTAAAACTATGAACTCTTTCCACACAGTCTCCATTGATATATAGTGGGAGAGGCTCTGCTTTGCGTCTTCTGAAGTCTATAATCAATTCTTTGGTCTTTTTGATGTTCAGGGTGAGGTTATGACTCTTGCACCACAAGACCAGTCTCACTTGCCTTAAGTGAGTTTTGCACCTTTTTACAACCATTCTCGTCACAGTTGTTACACGAATCAATGCGATTATCAAGTTAATAATTGTTAAGTGAATCTGGCTTCCCTCATTGACTTTGCTTGTAAGAAGTTCGCAAAAAGGAATCATATGACCCGGAACACTGCAACCACCAAAAATATGAGTCAGTTTGCCGAGTGTCCGAATTTTGATCATGTGACCATGAGGATGCTGCAATAATCGCAAGTGTGGAAAACGGTCATAAGCCGCTTTTTTTTTCAGTGGCACTGTAACTTCAAATGGTCACTGCAACGAACTGTTGTAAGTGTTGTGGTTCGCCAGCAGCCGGTGCAGACGGCAGATGTATCGGACAGTGAGGACGAAAGGGAGCACCAGTCAGGGAGTCTGGAGAGGACTTGGATGAGGGTCCTGCGTCTGATGCAGGGATGGGCCAGGACCATCTGTGAGTGGGGTAATGCCTTCGGAGCCTTCAGAGTCTGGCACCAGTGAAGCAAAGGACCCAGGGGAGCCTGTTCCCAGTGCACATGGGTGCAGAGCTGCTAGAAGGCGAGAGCAGCTGAAGCAGAGGGGGCGACTCGGGAGTAAGGCTGGGAGGTGATTGCCCCTCCCATAGGGGATAAAAGTCAGACCTCAATGACGAACGCTTTGCAGGAAGCAAAGCAGTTCAATATATTATGAGTCCTTCTTGAAGCTCTGCGTATTCTGGTATTCTGGTCCGTGTTTTCTGGGTAGTGTTATAATTAATTTGGATACTTCTGTTTTTGGCAGCATTCCACAGCACTGACAGGCATGTGCTTATCTGCTTAAGTTAGTTTTGGCTGTGAATGAAAATAATTCCCAGAGTTGCATTAAAATAGGTTTTGCTTTTTAAACAAGTTTGTGTTTAATTACGTTTGACAAAGCCTGGGTCAGAACAGTAAGTTGAGGGCTACCTGTAATACATTTTGAGCACTTTCTCACTTTTCATTCTCATTCCCAATATTTAGTTATAGCAAGCCGAGCAAAACCAAGCAATTAGATGTTGCTGGGATGAGGACATTGAACAGGAAAGGTAATAGATCAAGCATATCTTCTTGTTTTCCCACTCCCCTCCCAAGACAGTGACAGTCTATCACCCTTTCCATAAATAAAAAGACTAGGCAATAGTAAGAACAGGCATTGAGGAGAGATTTGACCCTTTCATCGCTGGCCAGCACTGATTTATCCCTGGTGGAGGGATACCGGTACTGATATATTCTCCATGCAAGAGAGGAGACAACCCCAAAATGGGTTGGGAAAGGGGAAAAATTAAGTTGTCTCTTTCTTCCACCCATTATATTCCTTTGATCAAGATCTACAACACAGATAGTCCTCGATCTACAACCACAATGAAGCCCAACGTTTTTGTTGTTCAGTGAGACATTTGTTAAGGGAGTTTTGCCGCACCTTCCTTGCCACAGCTTTAAGTGAATCACTGCAGTTGATAAGTTAGTAATGGTCATAATTGGTCCACATTGGACTACAAAAGGTCACATTTTTCACTGCCATTGCAACTTCAAACAGTCACTAAATGAACTGTTGCTACAACATGTCTATTCTCTGATGTATTTTAATCTTCAAGGAGAATGCCAATTTATATGTAGTCAAGAGGTTCCACACATAACTGTGAGATGTCAACAGACTTCACTCTTGCAAATGTGTTACTTCAAGAAATCTGTAGAAAGAAAACTAAAAAGGGAGCTCTTAGAACAAAACATTAGTTGGGTACTGAAATAACCTGAAAAGCCAAAATGTGGCTTATTGGTGAACACATCCATTGGTGAGCATCTCCTTTCAAGCATGAAAGCTAAAAAGCAGGTGCCCAGTTAGTCCTCTTCACAACAATTCTGCAGCACCTAACCAGAAAGTGATGTATCATCAGCCACAGCGGCATCTTTCCTGAATTGCTCTGAAAAGATAATTTAAATGTCCCTAGACATGGAAGTGAGCTCTACCCACAGAAATCAGTGAAGGAAATTAAGATGTGAAAATAAGTGGAAGAGGGCATCTGTCCATCTAGCCTCCCAGCTGAAGAAGATAGCAGAGAAGTATTCCTATTCTTTTCTCATCCTGTTTTTATTTAGCATGTCATGTTAAACTAATAGCCTTGTTCATAAAAAGCAGAAAGGAAATTCCACTCATTGCCCATTATGCAGAATGGAAGGACCTGAGACAGTGGTGGGATTCAATTTTTTTTACTACAGGTTCTGTGGGCGTGGCTTGGAGGGCGTGGCAGGGGAAGGATATTGTAAATCTCCAGTCAGAGGTGGGATCTGCCAGTTCTCTGAACTACTCAAAATTTCTGCTACCGGTTCTCCAGAACTGGTCAGAACCCACTGAATACCAACTGTGACCTGAGAGAGAGCAGGGTATGACAGTCATACAACATGGTTTACCCTAAATATTATAGCACAGATTCTTTAGTGGTTCACAGTAACCTCACACGCTCAGCTTGCCCAAGTTGCTTAAATCAATTACTTTCACAGGTAGCAGCTGCATTTACTAAAAGTTAACTTGGTTAGTTTTTCTCTACCAAGAAAAAAAACATGTCATTTGGTTAGGCTATGGTTCAGTGTACTGTACAAACTCAGTACACTGGCTGATTCAGTAATCACATTATTTATGTTGGGTCCAGCTATATTAAACTTTGAATGAAGAGTGAATGAAATAGATTATAACAACCCATAATCCTATCCAGTATTTTTATTTTCTTACTGCACTGTATGTTAGCTAGAAAGAATAATATGTAACAACCCTCCAACGTTATTCCCTCTATTGTAGACTGGGTTGTTGTGCTAGGACACAGCTTACAGGAACCTTGCAACATAATCCATTGTTAATTAAATCCTTTGTTCTTGTTAGGTTGCAACAAAGCCTCATCTCTGACTAAATTAACTTCTACTGACTTGAAACAGTGTAACTGCACTTCTTAATCTTCAAAAACATATTTAAATAAAGTTTTGCAGTTAAAGGAGGGTTCCTATCAGAGCAGAAATCCTTATATTTTGATATAAGCTTTCCCAGTGGAAGAAAACATAGGTCAGACAAATCTAGAGTGGTTTGTCTGACACATATGCCAGGCATGCTGGCAAGACAGCCCAGAGCAGCTGACTGTAGGGAAGGGATGATACCAACAGGCAGGGAAAGCTAGCAAAGGGGGAGGCAGCATGGCCTCACCCTGACATCTACAAGTCAGATGGTCCAGTCTGGCATATGGGATTGGACCTACTGCCCCCACTTCCCTGTTCCAGATAATTAATTCCTAGGTTTCTCAACTTAAGCAACTTTAAAGCGTGTTGGACTTCAACTCGCAGAATTCTCCTGATAGCTATGCTGCCTGGGGAATTCTGGGAATTGAAGTCCACATAGTTTACAATGGCCAAAGTTGAGAAACACTGTCCTAGTGCTATCAACAAAAGAGATATGGAACTATATACCAGCTCTCCTTCCTTAATGAACTTTCTGGTAAGCAAAAAGATGGAAGGAAAAAGGTGGGGAAATATGGAAGATTTTGTAATTGCACCAGTTTCTTAAAAATTCCTCTGCCCAATTGTTTCCCAGGTTTTAAAGCAAGGTCTGCTTTCAAAATATTACCTGTAATAAATTGATGGTTCCTTAGGAAAATGACTTTGGTATTATAGACTATCATGGCTACTTCTAAAGGAACAGATTTCATGTATTTATTGCCACTACTTGAGGCACTGAAAGATTTAAAAACTGGCAAAATGTTTATGCCATCCTTGTGTAATTTTGTTGATTAACAATTTTTTAAAAATCAACCCACTACAATACATTTAGAACCAGAAGTAGTTGAATATTATCCCTTCAGATGCACTTTTAAAAGAACTTACATAAATGTCATTTGCTAATCTAGGGAGTGTTTTATTTCTTTTGATTCTACTGACAACTAATAATCACATTGAAATGTCAATCACTTTTCACTCAACAGGAAGATCCTTGGTGCAGAGGAAAATAAACCAGGTTCTCATTTAACTTCTCTGTTCACAAGCCTCAACAGATTCCAGCTCAAGCTTTAAATATACTTCAGGAAGGGGAGAAAAATGCAGAAGGTTCATCCCCTAAAGTTCTTCCAATCTTAGGTGGCTTTATTTGATCAGAAAAGCCCTCTTCACCTAACCAACTGAGATGAATAAAAACCTATTTTCATCCTAAAACTGCAGTTTAGAATCACAGATGGAGGGAATTTAGCAGTCAGAAAAAATGAACAGACAGGGCATCTTATAATTGTAAAAAAATGTGCAGTATTAATATGTCACTAGGAATTTTAAACCCATGAAGGCAGAAAAAGGACTTCTTCTGGCGCAAATAAATCAGAGCGTCACTGCCTGCAGGGTTAAGGATCTCAACTAAACTGATGTAGGCAGAAACACAGTGTGTGTGATATGTATCACATGGTACATAAAGCACACACCGCATGTATGAACGCTAAGCTTATTCCATCACCCCCCCCCCTTATATATACAGTCTACTTATTTTCAAGAAACAACAAAGGTAACTAACAACTGGGTGCAAAATAAGACTCCTTCATGGATGCACCGACTGCCCTGGCAAGCAAAAGGAGAAGCAGCAGCAGGAAAAGGCGGCCCAATAAAAAAGGGGAGAGGGAAGACCAGGAATGTCATTTGGAGGTGGCAGCGCTCAGGGACACCCAACGCCTCCCCCCAACCCTCGTCCTTTCCAAACTGTTAAGAAAGGTTCTCGCCTGCGGACGGATGGATCCGTCTCTACTCCGAACGGCAAATTACACTAGTAGTAGAAAGCGAGGGACTTAATCCCGCAAGCAAGGAGTCGCCAGGGTGAGCTAAAGATCCCGCGGCGAGGTGGCCAAGAGCAGCGCTGGCTCTCCTCCAGCTGCACAAGGCAGGCAAGGGAAGAGGCTCCCGGTTCAGCTCTCCTCCCGAGCGGGGTGTGGGTGGCAAGCCGGACCGTCCGGGGTGTGGCGCGCGCTGCCTGGGCCCCTCGACGGGCCCGGGGCGTCCACGGTTCGGACGCGCCTTCAGGGCGAGACCGGGCTGCGAAGCGCGGCGCTACGGCGACGGGTACCTCGCAGCCGTACAGCTGCCCAAGCTGCTCCACGATCCACTCTTCCAGCACTAGCCTTTTACGCAGCTCTTTCCGATCGTACTTCACCGTCACTTTGCCCTGCTGGTGGCGCCGCTGCTGCTGGACTTGGACCACGGCGGGGGTGACCGAGTCTTCCCGGGAGGCGCTTCCGCGCGGGCTCTGAAAGAAAACCCGGGTCCCTCCGCCGGCGCCTCCACCAGCGGCAGCGGCGGCGGGGCCCGGTTCGCTACCTCCGGCAACCACCGACATGTTCCAGCTCAGCCTCGTGGGCAGATCCCTTCCTCCGGGCGGGCGGACGGGCGAGCGAGCTATCGGTGCTTCGCGGAGCGCCGCCGGAGCTAGCGGAATGGCTGCCGACGAAGATGACCTCCTCCGGCCACGCCGCCGTGCGGGAGCGCTCGCCTGCCTACACCTGCGGCTCGCAGCCTCTCACGGCACTGCTCGCCCCTCCGCCGCCGGTTCGGCAGGAGGAAGGCGGGGTGTCCAGCAGTCTGAAAACGGGGCGGGGACAGCGCCTTAAAGACACCACCAGCGTCTCGCTGCGCCAGACATTTGCCCCTTGTCGGTCCTTCGGGGCCGCTGCTGGCCTCCCCGACGGATCTCCTGCGCCTTTAAGGCGATGGCTGAGGTACTACTTGTGGGGCCGACTTAGAGTTGCTGGGGGTTTGGGCTGACATGCTCTTTGCCCTCCTGTTCACGCAGCTCTTTGAAGGACAGAAGTCGTCCCAGAGAGAAACATGCCTGTCCCGACTGATCTTTTTCTCTTGACACTAATATAATTTGGGTTCCGATAAATGTGTGTGTGGGACTTCAGAAGTCTCTTCCATCCGTCGAGTAATTTGGAAGACACCAAAGCGGGCGAACATAGTTATGCAGCGGTGTAACAGGCTGTGGTTTGCTTACTTGTGGCTTGTAAATCAAGATTTGCGTTTAAGTCACACATGTAGCTGTAGGTGTGCGCAAAGGCAGTTTGGGCTTACTGAAACCATTAGGAGTAGTCAAACTATGGATTTACATGGGTGATTGAAATCTGTTTCCATGAAAAACCACAGTCGGCTTAGCTGTGGTTTGTTGACTAAAATTGCATTCATGCAAATTCATGCAAATTAAAGAATAAGGTGCTGTGCAATCTGTGAAATCAGGAGTAAAGTACTATGATTATAATAAAGGAAAATATGTGTAGCTCAGGGTTGATATGGGGGTCCTTGGTGCTCTCTGAGCTTGCTTTTTTTCCTTGCAAACGTTTCATTACCCAAACTAGGTAACCTCATCAGTGCTAGTAACACCACATTCCTTATTGGCATTGAAGATGTTACCTAGTCTGGGTGATGAAATGTCTGCAAGGAAAAAACATGCTCAGAGAGCACCAAGGACCCCTCATAGTATGATTCTTCTGCAAGCAGACATGTTTGGTCAATCTTGGCAACCCAGTTTCTGTTCTTGGGAATTTAAATCAATAGTAAGGAAAATAAACTGTTTGGACACTTGTGAAAGTCTCTGTGTTTGGGAGTACATAAAACACAGCTGCCATTGAATAATATAATCCTAAAGTTGCAGACACAAGAACTGGAGCACATTAAGTTCCCTTGTATTTATTTCTGTTGTTATTCTCTGAATTTGTCTAAATCCTTCTTAGTGTGATGCTCCAAATTGTACACAATAATTCAACATGTGATTTGGCCAACACAATGAAATGGAGCACTTCCTTCTTGTGATTTGAAAAGTGTACAAGTTGTGCTTGCCTTTTTTTGCAGCCACATTGGAACATTCACTCATATATTGTATGCCATTACCTACTTTTTCAAAATGTTTGTATAAGTTCTATTACCAGGATATTACCATGTCCTCCATCCTATGCCTGTAGATTTGATTTATGATTTCTAAGAGAAGAAATTTGCATTTGGTTCTGTTAAATATCATTATGTTATCCTCAGGGAGAAAGTATTCAAGCAAGGAATATATAATTATGTAATTATACAAAGTACTTGATAATTGCAATAGAAAATACCTAACTTTGATGACTAAAAAGCAAAGGCTGACATCTTAATTAGATGCAATATTCTAAAAACCACATTAACTAATACATATTATGGTTAAGCCAAATAAAGGGTCACAAAATGTACAAGCTTTCAAAGATCTCCAGATATATTTTTCTCAAATTGTTACAGAAAGCACCTGAGGAATGTGAAGAAAAAGAATAAAAGAATGTATATTTAATTTAAATAATACTTCTAGTCAAATGCAAGGTAGAATGTAGGAAACTACTAAAGAGATTCAAATTAAGCTCTCTCTATTTATTGGGACTATATAGGACTCCCTCAAAGGTTGTCATTATGAAAATACTAACAAATATCTGTACCTAGTGAGATAGACTGAAGTCCTTGACTTACAATGGTTCATTTAGTGACTGAAGCTACAACATCTCTTTAAAAAGTGACTTATGACCATTTTTCACATTTATGACCATTGCAACATCCTCACAGTCACATAATCAAAATTCAGATGCTTGGCAACTGACTCCTATTTATGACCTTTGCATAATGTCATGGGATCCTGTGTCATGGGATCCTGTGATCCCCTTTTACAACCTTCTGACAAGCAAAGTCAACACGGAATCCAGATTCACTTAACAACCATGCTGCTAACTTAACAACTACAGTGATTCACTTAACGATTGTGGCAAGAAATTGGCCACCATTTCTTAAAAGGGGGCAAAACTCACTTAATAAATGTCTCACTTAGCAACATAAATTTTGGGCTCAATTGTGGTTGTAAGTCGAGGACCACCTGTAATACTTATAAAAGTATTCCCCTGTCCAGTCGTGCCTGACTCTAGGGGCCAGTGCTCATTTCCATTTCTTAGCTGATGAAGCCAACATTGTCCAGCATTGTCCAAAGACGCTTCTGTGGTCATTGTGCCATGGCCAGCAGCCAAGGAATGCTGATACCTCTCCAATGAAGTGGTACCTATTTTTCTACTCGCATTTGCATGCTTTCCAACTGGTAAGTAGGCAGGAGCTGGAGCAAGTAACCGGAGTTCACCCCATAATACAGTGCTCGGGTCTTGAACCTGAGCAGTCAGCTTTCCTGCTGATAAGCTCAGCACCCCCTTCCCTCAGAGTAATATTTATAACATCTTCATAATAATAATGACTTTAAAACAGCATACTTGGCTACTTCTTTTGTGTAACACGGCAAATACTCTGTCGCGGTCCCCGAACTCTGGAATCAACTTCCCCTGGGGCTCCGCCTGGCCTCCGACCTACGCACCTTCCGCCATGACCTGAAGACCTGGTTATTTGACCAATCCGGGCTGTGACCCTTGGGAGGGGTGGTTTTAGATTTTGATAGATTTTAAGTTTTGTATTTAATTGGGACCATTAGTTTAATTCTTTTTTAAGTATTTATTGTGCTCGTTTTATTGTAAGCCGCCCCGAGTCTTCGGAGATGGGGCGGCATATAAGTCCCATTAATAATAATAATAATAAATACATTATTATTCCATTTCCTCAGTACCAGCACTGAATCGGAAAGCCAAGTTTTAAATAAAACTCTGTCTCTTACTATCCCTGATACATGATGACTTGAGGAAGGTAATCCATCATTGTTGGGAGGAGAACAGTTTAACCATGTTCAGCCAAGCATGCTTCAAGAATAAATATTAGAAGGGAGAGAAACCAAGTAAAATTTGCAGCTCCCTCACAACCGTGCCTCATCTTCCATTCCCCTTGGCAGGTTCATGTATCATATTAAGCTATAATACAGCTTATGGATGTTATATAAACTCAGTTGTGGTAATTAAATTATAATTTATGGCATATTCTATGAAATTAACCAGGTAGGTTATTTTCAAGAAACAACACTTAAAACCACAGATCGGTGCAATATGTGAATGTGAGCATTCTTAATAGCTTAGGGTTACATCAAACTGAACAAAATTAGCACTTGCTAACCATAATTCTGATTTTCTTTTCCTGCCACTGAAAACAACAATGAACATTGATTCATTCATCTAATCAAGTTATATGGTGGCCCACTTGCCAGAGAGATTCTGGGCGGCTAACAAGACATTAAAAAACAGTCAATGAAATAAACAAACAAAACGTATATTCTGGCTGCTAAAACACATCATACCATTTTCAAAGTTAGGCATAATTAAAACCCCAAATCTGCCAGAAGGTGAAAAATGAGCAAGGCGTTGGATGACCTATAAAGTGACTTCCAACCATAGGCATACACAGAGGGGCAAGTCAGTGGGGATAAATGACACATGCACAATGACATTGCATAATGCCATGACCGCATTATCATGCAAATACCATGACTTATGTACTTGTGTCAGATGTTATGATGCAATGCAATATGGGTGTCTGCTGCAATGATGTCAAAATGACAAATGTCATGACATAAGCTCCATACATGCATCTTACAATCACATACAAAGAGTGAGTTTGTTTTGTGATTTAATGGTGCATATTTTGTCACTTGCCCCCAACTCTGCCTTCAATGGGTACCTATGCACAGCTGTGGTATTTGTATGATGATATCAGCATGTAGGTAATCATTTTGACATTGCTATGATTTCTTATGGGTGCTGCCTCTTCCAACTTACACATGCTATAAAAAGGGCAAAAAAAGCTTTCTACCATCAGATGCCATTTTATTTCCAATGAAATTAATTGAAATTGTCAGCAATCTTGAATAATTGCTATTCACACAAACTAATTACAAAGCTTCAATCCCAATAAGATGATCTTTGGGGAACCCAAATTAACATTAATCCTCATATTATGGACAACTAGATTTATTACAGAATGTTCTCTATACAAAATGGGGCTTGTGTGTGTGTGTGTGTGTGTGTGTGTGTGTGTGTGAGAGAGAGAGAGAGAGAGAGAATCCTGTTTCTATATACATACTTATTCATATACATACATAGAGTTAGTTTGTTTTAAAAACCCTAATATTCATCCAGGCTCTTACAAGGTTTGATCAGTCCACCTAAGCACTCCATGCATTCTTTCTACAATTTTAGTCCACCATATCATGGAAGTAGTACTTCCACATAGCTTCCACAGTTATCTAAACCATTGTTTCCATTTTACTCTTTTCAGTATTTTTCAATTTCAGCAATGTTGAGATATATGGACTTCAACTCCCAGGATTCGTCAGCCAACCATGGGGAATTAAAGTAGCTGAAACAGAGAGCACTGGTTTAAGTCAAAGGGTTAACACATTCGTCTTTAAAGTCAGCAAGACTCAAGGGCATACCAAAATCAATAATTCTGTACCAGGACCAATACGACTTTAATTGTCTGTCACGGTTCTGCTGTTGTTAAAACATTTTTGCATTATTGATTTTTCACCTTCTTTCCATAAAAAAATCACCAATTTTCATCTCCTTATAAATGAAGCAAAATTCTTTTTTTTTTCTTTATAGACATACATACAAATATGTCAGAGTTAACATGCCGTTTTGTTTTGCATGACTGTGTAGGGAAAAAAGAGCAGAGAATATATAGATCACTGGTGCTGATCTAGTCTTTAAAAAATGGAAGCATAAATTTATCTTAGGTCAGAAAGTTAATCTTTGCCAGTGAAGAGCACCCAAAAGTCAGGGGTCTAGTAGCACCTTTCCATTTTATTTAAAAACATGTTTTGTGAACTGATTCTGCCTTTTAATAAAGTATACTAGACTGAAAAGTACTACCAGATTCTCTCTGCTTTACTAATACCAGATATTCCTTTACTTCCTTCCCCTGTCTGCCCCCTCAACATTCTTTTCATTGAATGAATGAAAAATATTTAACCAATATACCCTAAGTCAGTGGTGGCTAACCTTTTTGGGCTCCTGTGCCAAAAATTGTGTGTGTGCTTGCACGCTCACGTGCCAGCACTCAGAATGCAATGCAGGCACAATCCCCACCACCCCCCAGCCACCACCATCCCCGCCACCTCCTTACCTGCACTGCACCTCACAGCTGATTTTCGGCTGGTTTGGGGCCTTTTTCAGCCTCCCAGGGGCTTCAGGAAGGCTTCTGCAGACTTTTCAGGCCGAAAACTAGGCCCATTTTGTCACTTCCTGTTTTTCCAGAAATACTAGAAGTGATGAAACGGGCCTAGTTTTCAGCCTGCAAAGCTTGCAGAAGCCTTCCTGACGCCTCTGAGGGGCTGAAAAAGGCCTCAAACTGGCCAAAAATCAGCTGTGAGGGGCGTGCATGCACAGTGAGGTAAGTTTGCCTGCAGCTCGCATGCTGGCACAAATGGATCTATGTGCCACCTGTGGCACGTGTGCCATAGCTTTGCCATCACAGCCCTAAGTCTATGTAACTGAAGATATAGCAAAACAAATGTGCACAATGTATACATTATGAAATATAAGCATAGCATTGAACATATTCATGGTTTAATCCTATGCATCTCTCACTGAGGTCACCTCCAGTGAATATGATGGGGCTTAATTCTGAATTCAGTAGAACCTTTTCCCAAGCATACTTAACCAGCATATAAGCCAGTTTGATCTAATGGCTAGAAAGTGGGAGACTGAGTTCTAGTCCCACCTTAGCCAGCTAGTCCCATGAAAGCCAGCTGGGTGACTTTGGGCCAACCATTCTCTCTCAGCCCAATTCACTTGATAGGGTTGTTGTGGTGGGAAAAATAGGAGGAGGAAGGTGTGCTGGATATTTTTCACCACCTTGAGTTGTTTCTGAAAAAAATAATAAAGGTAGGATACAAATAAATAAATAAGATTGCAATCTGATGCCTCAAGGGAAGCCTCTCTCTTGAGTTTTCTTATTTAATTCACACAAACTCATTACAAATAGTCCTCGGCTTACGACCACAATTGAGCCTAACATTTTCATTGCTAAACAAGATGGTTAAGTGAATTTTGCCCCCATTTTACAACCTTTCTTGCCACAGTTATTTAAGTGAATCACTGCAGTTGTTAAAGTTAGTAACACAGTTGTTAGGTGACTCTGGTTTCCCCGTTGAATTTGCTAGTCAGAATGTCACAAAAGCTGGTACATTGCAACCATCATAAATATAAACAGTTGCCAAGCATCCAAATTTTGATCATGTGGATCATGGGAATACTGCAATGGTCATAAATGTGAAAAATGGTTATAAGTCACTTTTTTCAGTGGTGGTGTAATTTTGAATGGTCACTAAATGAACTGTTGTAGGTCAAGGACTAATTGTACTGCTTGTGTTGAGCCATATATAGATGCATTGCAAAGTAAGCTGATCCCCCTACATGTTGGATCCTGGGATTCCTTTCCTTCCCCTATACACACTTTCTAAGGCCACGGCACTCAGAGTGAATTAGTTCTTTATTGCACAATCTTTTCAGCTCTTGTTCCTTTTTTTTGTCCTCCAAAGACATTAAAAGAAGCATATTTGTCTTTTTTTCATGGCTCCTAGACAGTGGTGGGATTCAAAAAAATTTTACTACCAGTTCTGTGGGTATGGCTTGGCTTGGTGGGTGTGGCTTGGTGGGTGTGGTAAGGGAAGGATACTGCATAATCCCCTTTGTCTCCCTACCCCATTAACCTGCTTTTGAACTCCGTTCTTCTATGAGGGTAACAAAAGAAGGGAGGCAGAGAATAGATGGGGAGGGGGCCAGTCAGAGATGGTACTCAAAATTTCCACTACCAGTTCTCCAAACTACTCAAAATTTCCGCTACCTGTTCTCGAAACTACTCAAAATTTCCATTATCGGTTCTCCAGAACTGGTCAGAACCTGCTAAATACCACCTCTGCTCCTAGAACTTTCTTCTATATTATGACTTAGTAGCTTGCAGCTCTAGGAAATAAATTCCTGGAAATTGAAACTCATTATTCCTTGCTTATGGTACATTCTTTAATTGGACTTCTGCAGTGGTGGCCACTGTGAAATTTTGACAATTAATGTGAACCGGCTAATTGTTTTAAATACAATAAAGATTCTGAAAAAATAATTTGAACACTTGTACCTGCTTGTCTGGTTTGCAGTAATCCTCTTGTTGATGGGAGTGGAATTAGATGCCCTTGGATAAATTAGACTTACATGCCTTAATTTATGATTTAATGCTCAGGAATCTGTTTTTCAAATATATTGCCAGCTAGAGAAAAACAACCAGGAAGAAAATGCAATAAAACAATCTGCATTAAAGAAAGCATGACACCATAATAAAAAGTGCAGTTTGATCTTATCCAGTGGAATCTGGTGATTCTACTCTGCTTTTGGTAATTCCGGGCAGCGAAGCAGGGGAACTTTGCTCAAAGTCAAGCTTACTCCTCCTTACTTAGCACTAAAATAAAACTCTCCTTTTCCTTTTGTGGCTCAACGTTCATTGCCTTCATATTGTATCTTGGGGGAGGAAAATCTATTTTCTAATCCTGTACAAGGATTAGTGACTACGGGAGGGGGAACAGCACAGTGAGAGACAGAACTTTGAAGTTTATTTTAAAACACAGATAGAAATACAACCAAATTAAATTTGCTCATGTTTGTTTAGCTATTATTAGAAAACTCTGTGAAGTTGAGATAAGTTGTTGGGCTGTTTCAAAATGTGGTAGCATGTTGCAATATCAAATAAAGATGACAAAAATACAGATGACCACAAGATAGCAGCAAAGGGTTAAGAGTGTTCTATATCTCACTGTTCCATCCAGTGGCCATCAGAGTTTTAATAGCCTAGATCTGGTAAAGTCCTTGTTTGTTCATTTTATTTATCAAAGTTACACTACCCCTCTCACCTAATTGATTCTGGACAGTTTACAAACAAGATAAAGTTGGGCTTAATTCAGTTTACTATTTTTTTTCCTGAAATTTCATCCAGGACTCCTTCCCTGAGGTCACTTTGCTTTTTCCCATCATTTTCATAAACTGGGTGTAACCAGAATTCAGGCAAGTTATTGGTAGATCAGAATAGCTTTGTTAAAGTAGTGAGAGGACAAAAAAGCTCTCTATTTGCATGACACATTGAGCTGCAAACTAACACGTACATTTTAGCCTAGCATGTTGTGTGAAATCAAAGGTGGCAAGACAGAATTAATGCAGACATTAAATAGCATCCAGCTGGACCTTGTTGCTACATTTGATTGCATGAAATGGCATTTGTCAATCCAGAAAGCTGATCCTGCACTTGCGGGAAAACGCTAAGATGAAGATGTTGCTATTTAATGTGTGTCACGTCAGCCGAGACATCTAGACCAATTCAGTATATCATGTGCGTGACCCTCTCTCCTTCTTATCACTAGATTGAGGAGAAATGTTGAGAAAAACCTTGTTGGATCCTCCAGATCATTCCCTTCCATCTATATTTAGTGGAGCAGATGTGTATGATTAGCCCCGCTAAGGCCAAAGGAGAACTACATTGTGAAAGTTGCAAGTTCTACAAGAATTTTCTTCAAACTTTTGGTGGAGAAGGAAAGAGATGGAAGAAAATATGTACTTTACAGCATTCTGTAGAAAAGGAACTGAATGGGAGAACTTAAAAGAATTGATATTTCTATCAAAACAAAAACAGAGCAGAAAGAAATAAACCATGTTTCTATTCCTAATGCTCCTTTCAGCCAATAAGACTAATTTTACAGGTATTATTTTTTACTGGTGAGTTAGCTGCCCTTTAACAATGTGTTACAGATAACCCTTGATTTATGATCATTTGTTCAGCAACTGAAGCTATGATGGCACTGAAAGAAATGTTACTTACAACTAGTCCTCTCACTTACAACCGTCACAATGTCCATACAGTCACATGATCAAAATTCAGGCAAGTGACAAATGGCATACATTTATGCTGGTTGCCACAGGGGTCATGCGTTCACCATTCGTGACCTTCCCAACCAGCCCCAACAAGCAAAATAAATGGGAAAAGCCAGATTCACTTAAGAACTACAGTTTTAAAAAGGTAAAATCAGGCACAACTCATTTAATGACTCCTCCGTGACATAAGTTCTGGTCCCAGTTATGGTCAGAAGCTGAGGACCATTTGTATTGTATTAGTAATTTACATTGTTGTTAAAACACAATTTTGAAATTGTTTCTTAAAAAAAGAGAAAGGTACATTTATGTTTACAAAATTCACATTATTATAACAGCAAATCTGAATGAATAAATGAGCTTTATGAATATTTAACAGACCAGCAAAAATATTCTATCATCTACTTTTATATCAAGCAGTGGCTTGCTGTGGACAAATAAAGGTATGAAACTTTATTAGCTGGAGTTAATCATTATTGCCAGTATGTTAACATATGGGTTAATACACTGCATGTAGCTATTTGTTTAGCAATGATTTATTAAATAAACTACAATTACTGATTGCATGGTATGCTAAGCACATACAAACAATAGGTGGCTTGGCGTGTCTAAATCCAGTTATAACTGCAGACCAAACTATGAAGCAGGACTTTGTTTGTTTGTTTGTTTGTTTGTTTGTTTGTTTAAAAAGGGCAACTCTGTCATCTAGTATTACTGAGCCATGATCTAAAGGAAACTATTCTTCTGTAGTTAGAAAGAACATTTTTGCATGAGAGCTTCAATCTGTCATCATATATAATGCCTATTTTGATTTTGCTTCTGTAATCTGTTCTGCATTAACTCCTGTACCTGGCATAAGCGGTGCAAAAGGTGCTTTGATGTGTAGTATGTCCCCTGTGGCAAATAGTCCAGGGCTTCATTTTTTTTTCAGGGACTTTCCTCTACACGGCAGCTATGAAAGCCAACTGTAAACTTCCTAATGATCACCAAATGGTAGCAAAGATGCAGAAGGAATTGCAAACTAGAATTGCACTATCCCTAAAAAGACTTTTAAAGCGGCGAAGGAAAGTGAAAGGAAAAAGAACTGCCTTTTTTTTTCTTCTCCTCTAATATTGGCAGTTTTGAACGGTTTAGAATATTCAGAAAAGTTTGGCACAAGAAATGGATATCAATCCACTTTGACATTAATAGGCTGTTGTCAGCTGAAAATAAAGTGTCAAAGGGATGAAGACTTTTGAATAACTTTAAAGAATTTTTTTTTATAAAGAGAGAGAAAAAAGAAAGTAGAGGAAGAAGAGTAAAAGGAGGGTGGAGTCTGGAAATGGAGGATACCACCTGGACTTAAACAGCACTGAGAGTGGAATTGTAACAAGATTTGAAAAGATACATTGTAACTGAAACTTTGTTGCAAGCCTGCAAAGCCCCAGAAAAGTGAAAGTGAGAAAAGTAGCAAGAAATAGCTTTGGACTTTTGGAGGATTCCTGGAATTTTGGACAGAGGATCTTAGTGAAGTGGATTAAAACTAACTGGGGGTTGCTTTAAAAAAATCTTTTTCAAAATGTCATCATCTTTTGAAGAATTAAAAATGCTACTTAAAGACAATAAGGAAGAGCACAATTGATAGAAATGGAGATCCTGAAATATGGAAAACAACAGGAAGCACTGGCTGAACAAGAAGGGCGGGACAAAGAAGAAGCCATTTTTAATGATCAAATAACTTTAAGCGTGGTTAAGAAAAAGGGGAAGGAAAAAAAGGGGGGAAGAGGAAAGAGAGTTAAAAATCTAAGATTTGAAGCAACAACCAAAAAAAAGTATAATCTGAAAAGTAACTTTAATACTATAAGGAATCAGAAGGGAGGATTGCATAAGGGAGAATTAGATTGAGAAGGGAACAAAAAGGGAAGGGAGAAGAAGAGGGGGGGATGGAAAAGAAAAGAAGTTACAAAAGATTGAGTCAAGATGTACAGCAACAAGGAAAGTATACAAGACTTAAAGGGATAAACTCATTTTGGCATAGAGATAATGGTTAACTTAACTTAAAGAGAGGATTCTGCAAGGGTACATGAGATAAATATGGTTATATTAGAAATAGAAAGAAGTTAGAAAATATTTTAGATGATTAAAGTGATGTGTATTTTTTTAATAAGTAAATGAGGTAAAGAGGATAAGAGAATAAGGCTTTTAATAATTTAAAAAGAAAGTATAAAAACTAAAAGAAGTATAGAATGCTTTAATATTGTTTTTTGTTGTTGAAATATAGTGAAGATGGTTATTAATATTAATGGCTGAATTGAATTTGAATAGAAATAATTATCTTAGTTACTATTGTTATATATATATGCACATTTTTTTCTTTGTTAAGAATTTAATGGGTATTTGTAAAGGAATGTACCAAGCAGAATCTGACTGATAATAGTTAGATGTTATAAAATAGAGGTGAAATAGAGGCAATAACTGTAAAGGTGAAACTTAAATGTTAAATAATAACTGGAATAGATAACAATTAAAAGAGATAGAGGTGTTATCCTTCAGATTAGCAATCACAGGGCAAAATATGTTTTACAAGATAATATAAAATTGTAAATAAGACAGATAAAAGTGTAAACATGTTGATTGGAAAGATATTGAAAATTGGAAAAAGAAATGTAATTAAATTTAGGGAATGAAATAATTGAAATAAGATTATAGAAGGTAGAGAAAGAGGAAAAAAACATGGAAAGAAATAGTGAAAATTGTTATGATAAATGGATTAGATGAGTGAGCAATTGAATTTATATCTGTATGGAGAAGTGATGGCTTGGGAGCATACTGTTTTCAAAAAAAAGAATTTTTATGTTTCTGGTTTTTTTTTCTTTTTATATTTGTTTGTGTGTACTTGTTTGTTGGGAATGGTTCTGGGATGATAATATGAATTGTTGTAAGATAAATTAATTTAAAAATATGGAATATTCTGCATACGAGACTAGATAAAAACAATTGTAGTTGAGGATGATGGAGAAGATGTACAAAAAGAGTTGTAACCTACCGGCATATTGTATGTTTTGTCTGTGTATGTTTGTCTAAAAATAATAAAAATCTTTGGAAAAAAAAATAAAGATTCGGGGTAAAAGAGAGAAAGTATATTCACCTCCCTGTAACACAACCTCCTTCCTCAAATTAGTAGGGAGAAATAAGACTAGAGTCTGGCACGGAGTTGCTCCTTCTCCCTTTCATCCTTGAATGTAGGAAGCTGCGGTCAATTTCAGCTTTGCTTCCTTCTGATCAAAGGTTCATTTTGGAGCACATAAAACAACCCTGCTTCATAAGCTCTGTGCAATCACCTGACATGCTTCAAATAAATCTGTAACTTCACCTTGAATCAATTAATTGCACCAATTAATCTATCTTGCAAGTATCCTGCTCTGAACTAGTCAATAAATTAGAGGAAGGGGTTCCAGCGTGTTTCTTGTGGAGAAACGACTGTCTATCTCCAGAATAAAGAGAAGCTAAGAAAGATGGTGTCCTATATTAGCACCAGCTCTTTGTTTGCATTCTGTCACTTTTAACCTGTGAGATAAACAGCTAAGCACATAACAGGCTAACAGGCCCTTAAATCTGAAGATTTACTAAGGGGACGTGCTACTCAGAATGTAATTATTGTTAACAGACAGAACAAACAGGTATTTGAAAAGATAAATTTGATATCTTCCATTATACATATTTACTTATGATTCCACCCGCTCTCCCCCCCTTCCCCCTCCCCAGTTTGCTTGTGTTTGGCAGATCTGCTCGCAGCTGAAAACTCTGGAAGATTTGACACCCAGCAACAAAAGCAGCCAATTGAGAGACTTCTCTTGCTTGAAGAAACAGACAGTGGAACAGAACAAGATGGAGCATGAAGATAGAAGAGATAAAGAGGATTGTAGGCTGTCCAAGGAAAGCAAGGGCTCCAATAATGATTGCAAATGAGTTTCTTTTTTTTCCCCTTTTGCTGCTGCACACCCTTGCTCATTTTGGCATGTGCATGTACAGTTGATGAATGTTTCAGTGAACGTGGAAACAAAAGGATATTTTTTCAGGCAAGGGTATTTCCAGACCCTTGCCTGCTTTTTCAGTGGGCTGGCAAAGAAAAACCGCAGTGTAACTATTCTGTATTTTCTTCCTTACTGGACTTTCACTGTTGTTCATCAGCAACAAACAGGATCCCTCCTAGTGTTGAGAGATTAAGGACAAGACAAGGGAAGATGGAATCATAGAAGAAATCTGGCAAGAATCCTTTGATTTTACGACCTAGAGCCAATAGTTTTGGGTAGTGAATCAGTAACTGTACACAGTAAGAATGTTTGTGCCATTATCATTTAGCAAGTGCAAGTTGGGTGTGGAGGGAGTGACTGAAATTTAATTTTGACAGTGTTCTCTGTTAGCCAAGTCAATAATGTAAATCTGTTTATTGGGCTTTGTTAGTTATTCTGGAATACTTTACTCTGCCAAGTAAAGTTGTTCAGAATCTTTCCTGTCTAATCCTGACTTCCACAGCCAGCCAGGGATCCATTTTGTAACCAACTGATCAGCAGAGTTCATTTACAAAGGTGCAATTTAGTGCATGAAGGAAATAATTGGCTCTCAGAGAAATTGAGGAAGGGCCAAGGAACTGCTTTCTGACAGAGGCCTTTGTGAATTGTAAAACCATATACATCCAACACTGTTCCATGAAAGACATTTATATAACAAGTTCTAACATGTGCCGATACCAGATTCTGCTTCCTCCTAGCCTTCCTTAGTTAAACATCATCTTAGGCCCCGGAGCAAACAGATGTACATAGTTTTCAAACTGAATGTTCAGGTTTTAGTGGGTGTGGTGGTGGGGGAAGTCATTCATTTTAAATTGTTGTTTAACAAAGGTCGCTTTGCTACAGTTGTCAAAGATTACTACTCTCCAGTCTTGTCTTCCAGAGATGGACAACCTGGAGTCTTCTAGATATTTTGGACTATTCCCAGAATCCATTTGCACTGATTCTATATCTAGGGCTGATGGAAACTGAACTTCAAAATGTAGGGGGAGGGGTGTCAGTATCTGGTGGTGTACTATTGGCTTTACTCTCTTGTTTGATCTTGTTTTAACATAGGGTCAGGGTCAATGAAATGACCCTGGAAAGCTCCATTTGATGCAGTCAGATATTCAATGTGAAGACATGTAGTAATACTTGTTATGCGGTCATTATGAAATTGAAATCTCAGCAAATATAATGCACCAGATGTCAACTCTGACAGGAAGCAGTTAATACAGTAGTTCAAGGAACTCAGGATCCTGAAATTATCTACCACAAGTCAGATGTTAATAACCTCTCAAAACAGATGGATAGTTACCTTGTAACAGCATTGCATTTTTCCAGTTGAACTACCAGTGATTTGATTCACTGGCTATGTCCAAATCATGTTCCAAGTTAAGTGCTCTCTGGAAAACAACCCATTGCACCCCTCTTAATATTATTCCCCTCTGTAACTTTTAATAGTGGGTCCATGGATTGTGCTAAATCATAGTTTTGCTAGTCAAGTTTGTTGAATAAGCTACAAATGGCAGAGTTCACAATGGATTAAGTGAAAAATCAACAAACTATATTATGGCTTTGCAACATAAACCCAGTGTAAAGGGGCATTGGTACTTACCTGATACACCCGTTCTCAGCTGCGACGAACATCCAGAGAGTGGGAGGTGCTTAGTGTCTCTGCTCAAATAGGCTGGGCTTAATTGAAGGACGTTCTTACTCCTCCTCCACTCCTCTCCAACGTCCCCCAGTTTTTGCAAAGATGAAGAGTTGAAAACCCCCTCGCCCTCAGGCTGAAATGGGTCTCTATATAGATTAATCATTGGTCAGAACAGGAACCACCCAGAGGGAAAGTGGGTGGGCCTGGATGCTCGTCGCAGCTCACCGAGAACGGGCGTATCAGTAAGTACCAACGCCCCTTCTCCATTGAGCTGCTTCGAGCATCCAGAGAGTGGGACATACCAAAGCTTGGCTTGTCCTATGGGAGGGACTCCGTCTGGGCTGAAGTACCCCACTTGTCAGCGTGTACTCTCTGTAACACTCTCCTGCTAAAAGAGGCCTCAGCGGAAGCAAAGACATCAATTTTGCAATGTCTAATGAAACACGATGGGAAGGCCCATGTTGCCGCTCAACATATTTCAGTTATAGGAGCTTGAGTGGCCCAGGCCGCTGAAGTTGCCGCGCTCCTTGTGGAATGTGCCATGATGCCACCCGGCACGGTAATGATTGTGTTTTATACACCTTGGCTATCGTGGCCTTTAACCATCTGCCTATAGTGGAAGGTGAGACCTTCTGTCCTTGAGTGGTTGGATGAAAGGAGACAAATAGGGCTTCAGTTTTCCTCAATGGACCCGTTCTATGTAAGTAGGTACAGAGCACTCTGCGGACATCCAGCCAGTGCCACTGGTGTTCCAGACCGTGAGAAGGCCTGGGACAGAAATTTGGGAGGACCAGTTCTTGTGCCCTGTGAAAAGCGGAATTAACCTTTGGAGTGAACGTAGGGTCTGGACAGAAGACTACTCTGTCTGCATGGAATATACAGTTATTTCCCCAAAAACCTGGCTTCTGTTTCCTTCTTCTCAACTTTTAGTCCTCAGTTAGTCCAATACCAAGTCCATAACGAAATCAGCAATTAATCCAAAAGCAAAATCTTCATATATCTTTCTTTACTTCAATATTTCAATTTTCGGAAACTCATATTTTGTTATATCAATTTTCTTTGTGTTTTTAGGAGACAGATTCTTTAAAGAAAAAAGTCAAGTTTGACTCAGATGGCACTCTTTGTTCTAGCAAATCCACAACTCCTCTTTTCTTTTCCTTCCCAATTATTCTGAGCTTTTCAAGCCACACAGTCCACAAAAAAGATCCAATTCATATAAATTTCCTCCTTAGCAGTCTTTAGCAATCTATAATTCAGCTTAAATTAATGCTTATATGAAATCAAAATATACTCATCCAAAATAGCTGTATAATTCTTTTATGGCTTCTACCTCTCTCGGTTCGAAGCTCTGTCGCTGTCACAAAGAATTCACACCCTTTTTTTAAACCTCTTTCAGTTCGCAGCTAAATTCTTTCTTAAGAATGCTTTGTAGTGTTAATCCAGAGGGTAATTTCCATTTAATTGTATCTCCCTGTTCTTCATGCTGCTTGCTTCTTTAACTCTCTCCTGCCCAATGCTTCTTCTAGTCTTATCCTCCCTTCGGGGTGGCCATGTTGCACCACCGCTTCAGGTGTCTTCGGAGGGAGCTGTGCCAGTCCAGGGAGGGGATTTGTGACTCCCCTCCACCTGGCTGATGGTCTCCCCTTCCTCCACCGCCCCTACGAGGCAGCTTCTGCCCCAAATCTAAAAGATCGGGCTCTCCGACACCGAAGCATGTACCAAGCCATGGACAACGCGAACAGGTCCATCCTCGGGGAGGCTCAAAACTGGAAGTCTGCATGGAATATACAGAGGTCCTTTCGAACCGATAGAGCCGCTACCTCTGAGATATGTCATGCTGATGTTATGGCTATGAGAAACACTACCTTGTAAGTTAGAAATTGGAGTCTGGTACTTCTCAGCAGTTCAAATGGACCTTTGGTGAGCACTGTAAGGACCTGGTTAAGGTCCCATGTCGGGTAACGATGGATTACTGGTGGACATAAATTAGTAGCCTCCCAAAGCAAACTCTTTATTTGTGGATGGTGTGAGATAAATGTTAGGCCTTTCCAATGCACCACTGATGCAATGGCCGCTACCTGTCACTTTAAAGTATTCGGCGAGAGGCCTCTATTGAGACCATCTTGGAGAAACTCCAAGACTTGTGCTACTGATGGAGAAAAGGAGTCAATGTTGGATTTGGAGCACCATGTATAGAAAGACTTCCAGTTGGCATCGTATATACGGCTTGTTGAAGGACGTCGAGCTGCTTGGATGGTTTTGATGACCCTAGATGAGAGGATTTCCCTCTTTAGATGTCGCCGCTCAACCTCCAGATGGCTAGGTGTAGCCATTGAGGGTCTGGATGCTGAATCGGCCCCTGGGTAAACCGAATCCTGTGCGGTGGAATTTTTCCATGGTTCTGCTTTGGAGAGGCTCTGGAGGTCCGGGAACCATGGTCTCCTGGGCCAGAACGGTGCCACCAAGCTCAACTCCGCTTTCTCATCTAGAATCTTCTGGACTACCCTGGGTATTAGTGGAAAGGGGGGAAGGCATACAATAGGCTGCAGGGCCACCTGCAACATAGAGTGTTGATGTTTTCTGCCCCTTGGGACGGGTATCTTGAAATGAATCTCAGAAGCTGCGAGTTCAAGGGGGAAGCAAATAGGTCCACGATTGGCAGGCTGAATCTCTGCACTGCTTCCTGAAACAACTCTGGGTGCAGACACCACTCTGACTGGTCTACTGTGGCCCTGCTTAGCCAGTCCGCCTGTGTGTTGATTAGGCCGGAAATATGTTCCGTTGTTATAGATCACAAGTTCTGTTCTGCCCAAAGGCATAACCTCTCTGCTTCTCTCATAAGGTGTGCCGAGTGGGTTCCCCCCTGCCAGTTGATATGCACTTTCGTGGTGACATTGTCTGTGAGTATGAGGATATGTCTCATCTGAAAATGCGGAAGGAAACTGCGCAAGGCGAGATGAACTGCCCACAACTTCCAAGGCCAACTTCTGTTCCATTGGTTTATTGTTCTCACTGTCAGAAAGTTTCTCCTTATTTCCAGGTTGAAACTCTCCTTGTTCAAGAACTGCCCTGAGCTCCAACCAATTGATGCTGTTCAGCTGTTCCTTTGTCGTCCAGCATCCCTGAGCCGAGAGGGACTGGAAATGTGCCCCCCATCCGAATAGGCTGGCGTCTGTGGTAACAGTGAGTCTGTGAGGCTCTCTCAGTGGACAGCCCTTGTTGATGGACGGAACTGTCCACCAGAGTAGAGAAGTCTGGACTTCTGATGGTACCAGTACTGCGTTGGAGTTGGATCGTCCCGATCTTTGGTACAGTAGGAGGAACCATTGAAGCGATCTAGCATGGGAACGAGCCCAGGGAACAATGGAGATACAGGAAATCATTTTCCCTAACAATTTGGATAAATCAGCTAGAGAAACTTTCTTTAAGGTCCTAATCTGTTGAGCTAAGTGTTTAATGCTCTCCTGTCGCTCAGGGGATAGGAACACTTTTCCTTCAAGGGTGTCTATTACTGCCCCCAGGTGAGATAAGCAGGTTGAGGGAGACAAATGACTTTTTGCCTAGTTAATGGAAAACCCATGTTGCTGAAGGGTTCGTAATGTAATTTGGGTGTCCAATTTTGCCTGTCCGGATGAGTGAGATAAGATCAAAATAGCATCCAGGTAGCACTGAAGTCTCACCAGGGCATTCCTGAGATGGGCAGCCAGAGCTGCAAGGATCTTAGTAAATGTCCTAGTGGCAGATGAGAGTCCAAAGGGTAGGGCAATGTATTCGAAATGTTGATTGTTATAGCAGAACCTAAGAAATTTGGTGTGTGCGGACCTGATTGGTATGTGTAAGTATGCCTCTGTCAAATCGATGGATGTTAAATAGTCGCCCTTCCTTATGCTCAGCAAAATAGATTGCAGTGTACACATTTTAAATTTTCAGTAGACTAATGTTCAATTGAGTCGTTTTAAATCTAGAATTGCCCTCCACCCCCCCGAACTCTTAGGAACTACAAAAAGTAGTGAGTAGAACCTTTGGCCCTGTTGATCCCTGTGTACTGGTTGAATGGCCTTAATCTCCAATAAGTGTTTAATTGCTGTCTCCATCAGCTCCCTTTTAACAGGGTTCCTGGGTAGAGGGCATTGCATGAAAAAGTTCGGGGGAGTTGGTCTCCTCCCTTGTCCGCCCCTGCGGATCCTGTTGGAGAAATCCGATCTATCAGACTGCTGGGTGCCCCTATAGTCCAATCCCCTCTGGAATCTGGGGGAGAAGGAACTCTGATAATAGGGTCAAAAGGAGCCTCTCCGAAAGGGCTGCAGAGTCCTATTGTCTGAGCAGCAGAGGAGGGAGGGAAGAATCTTTTTCTTACTCCTGGTTTCAGTTAATAGAGGGTCCAGGGCAGCACCAAGTAATTTGGTTGCCAAAATTGGAGAAGAAGCTAGTTTCCATTTATGCTTTATGTTGGCTTGCCAGTATCTAAGCCATAGCAACCTGCAGGCTGTAACCTGAGGTGCCATGGCCCAAGCTGAAAATTTTACCGAATTAAATGTGGCATCCGCTGAAAACTCTGCAGCTGCTATCAATTTGGCGATGTCCTGGTGTGCTCTGATATTTGAATTTGGTATTGTGTTCTCATGGTGGAGCCACCTGAGGGAGGCCCTAGTGAAAAATGATGCGGCTGATGCCCTTTTATGGCCCACGCCTGATTGATGCTTTCATAGAGTTTTGCCTTCTCTTCTCCTCTGATTTAAGGGCGCCCCTCTGCCTCGGTGAGAATAGAGGAGGACGATGCTAGCAACTTTACTTCGGCCCATCTACTTCAGGGGATTCAAGGAATCAGAGAAGTCTGAAGCTAAATTAAAAAACTTTTTATTGAAATTAGTGGGTGTTGGATATGTTGCTGCCGAGGTCCATTGTTTCTGGATGAGTTCTGACAACATCTTAGGAACTGGAATAATATTGACCTCATTTATGGGTTGTGAGAAAATTAAATCCTCTGACTCTTCTGGGACCGCTGTTGGTTGGATACAGGAAGGCTTATCAATGTGAGCTGTGGTCTTGGCCTTAAGCAGGAGGGATTTGAATAATTGTGGATGAAAAAGTCCCGTAAAGGTAGGTTGGTCGGGCTTGATGTCCTTGTCATCAGACATGCCTCTGTCTAGGAGTTCTGCCTCTAGGGGCCCTTCACTGTCCTGGACGGAAACTGTGTCTAATTGGTCCAGTTGATCATCTCCTTCTCCCTCCTCCTGAACCTCTTGCGAGTGTACCTGTGAAGCTATAGAAAAGTCCCCTTGGGGAGGTACCTGAGGATAATGCAGATCAGCTCTTCCTAGAGATCTCACAGAATGAGAGTCACATTCCAAGATTGGAAGTTGTCTGGCCATGAGAGATTGTTGCATACCCGCTGCAATGCCCCTGCGAATCACCAACTCCATCCATGCCTTCATTGATTCCGGGATCTCCTCTGGAAGCCACTCTTCCTGTCGTAGGCCTGCCGCTGGGAGTGAAAGTTGCTTCAGGAGCCCTTCTGTGCCTGTGCTGGATGTTACTGAGGCAACTGGTCGAGGTGGCATGGAGAGGTCTAGAGGTGTAGGGGTGGTGAGGGGCTGGTGTTGTGGGACAGGGGCTGGGGTCTGAGAAACTCTCTCAGGCTCCCTGGTGTTCTTTTGAATTTGCTTTTCCAGCGCCTTTTGGCATCTGGTTGCATCTTTTAATGCAGCCTTTGAAGGGCCTTTAGCCCTATTGGATTTGTCTTGGGCCCATGCCTTAGCTCCACCTCTACTTGCCATTGCACATGGTTAAAGTAACTCAGAAGTCTGAGATGACTATATAAATATATA
>CM019148.1:93774376-93830537 GCA_009733165.1 Naja naja
CAGAGCAATATTTTATGAATTGACATTAGTAACTTAACAGTGATTCACATAACAAACATGGCAAGAAAGGTCATACACACGGGACAAAATTCAATTAACTTGCTTAGCGATATATATTTTGGGTTCAATTGTGCTAATAAGTTGAGGACTATCTATACTTTTGAGTCTCTGGCAATGCCTAATCTGGTTTTGCTGAGCTTGCACGCCATCAGTTGCTTGTTTTTTAGCCCATTCTTGTGTTTCTGATGGTTGTGACTCTGGATTGGTCTCTGTGCTGCTGATGCTATGCCCTGGGCATCAAATACAACTAACTTTCCTTGTATTTCTTCTGGAATGTGCCCGTGATTTCTCAATTGGCTTTTGTATTTGCCCAAAATGCAGAGTCAGCATTAAACATCTATAGCTATAACTGTTCCAGTACTTTTGCTCAGCTTAGAACGGACACTGCTGGATTTTCCTGCAACTATGACAAATTAATACATATTATAAGATGCTACATATCATAGGATAGAATCTAAAGTGATGTATCTGCTTATCTGCTTTTTAGCTTGTACCTTTGATAAAAGTCAATGGATTTATTCTGTTCTCTTTGGGGCGGGGGGGGGGAATCCAGCTTTTAACATACATTCTCCAGACATGCTTTCAGTCCATCTCAATTGTTTTTTTTTGTTGCTATGGCAGCCTTCCAAAACATAGTGCTCTTCAGATAGGTTGGAATTACAGTTCCCAGAATTCCCAGTTGAAATGATAAGTGGAGAAGGCTAGATTTTTTAAAGATACATTCAGGTGGCTGACAATAGCATAAACAGGACAAGAGCATCCCTTGTGAGTAAGAAATATTCCAGGAAAGTTGGTTATATCATATAGGATTTTGTGACAAAATGTGTCTCCGCTTGTCTCCATTTGTAAGATGAACCGCCATGTGCAAAGAAGCAGAAACAGGTTTGAATGAGATGAAGCTGGAGAGGTAAGCACTATTTGCATTGTGTTGCCCGAGACAATGGACTTGATTTCTTGGATGATTGGACCAACATTGGTTCCTTAGTCCACCAGAAAAGAGAAAAATTAAGTGAGACCAATATTATATTTCAGAAAAGATCAGTGGATTTTGTTTCTCAAAAGAACAGTACAGTTTCTCACAATCTTTCTTCACCATAAATTTAAGACAAGCTTTTAAAACTAATCTAAATATATGTTTCATAGTAACTCTCTATATTTACCCCAACATAGCACCGATCGACAACAGCAAAAATCTCCAGTATTACACAAATAAATGGAACGATGGCAGACTGCTCTCTAAAAGAGTTACGTGCATTTCACAATACAGGTTAATGTCGTGATAAATATCTATATAAGTAAGGAGAACAGAAATTACTGGGTAATTTATTACGAGGAAGGTAGTTTATGTTTATAATTCTTCCCAGAAGAACAGATGTGTATTTTTGTGTCAAAATTAACAATCATTAAACAATCCTTAGTTTGTCTGAGCCAGTCAGAAAGCAGGGAGGGAGGGAGGGAGGGAGGGAGGAAGTTGACAAGTCATTTCACTGTGTATATATTTTGTAATAAAAATCTTCAATGAAGGTTGATCTTCCTGCAGGAATATAACATTGAAATCTGATGGTCTCAAGGTGTAATATTCTACCTATTTATTCCACTGAATTAATTGAAGCTTTTTCCTAAGTAAATTATATAGGATTGTAGCTTCAAACCACTGGCTGAAAATCAGTGGACCTTCGCAATGTTCCATTAAACTAAATAGGATTTATTTTCAGTAAGAAAATGTAAGGACTTGTCAATGGTTGGAAGAAAAAGAAAAAGTGTAAGCCAGAGAGCAAGCAGTCATTTTTCAAGAGATTGCATATTGTAGGATGTAGTAGTAGTCGAAGCTGTTCACACTGAAGAAAGAGTAGAGAAAGAGCAAGAGACGAGGAGAAAACCCATGCCCTATTGGGTCATCATTTCAGAGATATTTCCTTTACCTAAACAAGGAAACAGAATGACAATGTTTAGGCAAAAAGCAGTGGGAGCAGGAACAACTTCCAACTTCCTGCTGACTTCCCCACTGAGTTTCCTCAAAGAAAACTATCCAGAGCATCAGAAATCTTCCTCCTTCCTTCTCTTTCCAGCAGACAGGGAACTGGCTCTTGCTGGGTGGGGAGGAACAAGGGATTGCAAGACAGGCTGGGAAATTGTCACAGAACATTGAAAATGAAGATCACATGACCGCAGCAGCAGCCGCAGCCTAGCAGTGCAGCAGCAGCAGCAGCTAGTGGTACTGAAACAGCCACAGAAACATTCATTCCCTTGTGAGTCATCGGTCCTAGATTGGGACACATTCTGTAAGTTCGACCATTTGAAACATCTGCCCCATTTCACCCAGTTCAAGGTCATGATCATGAGAGTTTGAGTAATACATTCAGATGAATCCTAGCCATGGTGTGGCCTTATTGACCAAAGAAGGAAGAAAGATTGGCTCCAGTGAAGCAAATAGCATTTCACAAAGAAACCAATGATTTCAGATAGAACTAAGTGCAGCATATGAACTCAGGCTAATTAAACGGCAAAACGGTCTCCTAGATAAGGAATAAAATCGTATGAAGAGTCTTATTAGATTAAAGCCAGAATTCTGTCTCTTCCAACGTACAAATGCCACTGCCCCTCCAGAGATCCACTGGCCAATGAAAACTCCTGTCAATGAGATGGAGCTATGGCCATAACCCTGTTGCTTTCCCCCCCCTCCCTTCAGGAACTGGTTGAGAAGCCTCAGGCTCTCTGATATTGGAACTCATTAGCAGCTAGTGATATATTCCAAGAATGTGTGCGATTGATTTCTAAAATGACCTAAATCAGTGGCCGTCACTTTGTTTTATATAAGTGAATTCCACAGTTCATTTATGTGCTGGATGAAGCTGTACTTCTGATTACTCAGTTCATTGGGACGACTCTGAGTTCACCGCATATTATTTTAATTGCTCCACACCATGCCTAATTTGTCATATTTCTCTCATGTCCTCCTTCTCTTTATCCTAAGTCGAAAAGCCCTGAGGATTAGTACTTCTCCTCGTATGGGAGGTTCTCCGGTCCCTTGATAATTTGGCTTATCTCTTCCTGCAGCTTTTCCACTTCTGCAAAATACTTTGGGAGAACTGTACATGCACAGTTTTTCCCAGTGTAATCAGCACCCTAGATTTATACCAAGGGTTTATTATTTTTATTTTACTTTCCCTTTCCTAATATTCATCTGCAGTAAATTTGTCTTTTTTTTTGAGAATCAGGATTTTACACTGATGTTCCTGAGCAATTTGGTTCCTGTTATTCCCATCACAATTCCCACCCGTCATTTCCTGAAGCAACAAATATCACCTTTTATCATTAGGTTAACTCTGTGGAATTATTTCTCACAATTGTATGCATTAATTTGTGACAGTTCTGCCTCTCTGTCCTTTTGTGATAGCTGAATTGAATTTCTTTAGTAATGCTGGGCTGGCCCAAAGTTTTATCACATTTTGAAACGTCTAAAATCAACATCTGTAGTTAGTTGCAGCCATTTTGGAGAAAAATGCATTTTGGGGAAATGCAGAAGATTATTCCAAGGCTCATTGTTTTTAGAAATTAAAAAAGTCCTTATTTTGTATTTCAGATGTTATTTATATTGGGCTGCTCTGCAAAGAAGAAAGCTAGCTAAGAACATATGGATTGGACATTCAGACCTGTTGTGATTTCTAAACCACAAAGCATCTTTATAGGCAGACTCTAAATCTGGCTCAAATGCAGAACATACAAACCGCTATTCAGCAGATCCTGTGTGTACATTGAGAGCATATGCACCATAAACAAATTCCTTGTGTGTCCAATCACACTTGGCCAACAAAGAATTCTATTCTATTCTATTCTATTCTTCTATTCTATTCTATTCTATTCTATTCTATTCTATTCTATTCTATTCTATCCCATCCCATCCCATCCCATCCTTCTCTATTCCATTTTTCCTGCATGACTTCTAGCAACAGAAGAAATTGGTTTCAAGAACAGCCAACTTTTTGTCTGTAAATTTATCTTTCATTCTCTCCTTTGGTAAAGAGAAAAAACTGACCCAGAGTAAGTGTGAGTTATAGAGTGCTCAATTCTTCTAATCCATCTGCATGAAAGAAATGTAGACTCACAGCAGTCCTGCTGAAATCACCATAAGTTAGAAAGGGATGAAAAGAGTCCAGAGACAACTAATCACAGGAGCAGTAAGGAGAAGACAATGCAGAAGACAATTTGTTTGATGTCAGGAAAGGAGTGATAAACAGAGGGGACGTTTGGAAAATAGGGAGAAACCCCTGCTAAGCAGAAGGTCTCTTTCTTTCTGAAGCCATTCCTTCAGTTCAGTACCTGATCCCACAGGTGTCAAGATTAAATGTAAGATCATTGGAAGCAATGTTACAAGAACATTTTGAATCAGTATGTTTTTCCCCAGTAAGAAATCCTTCAGAGTGGGGTGTAAAATAAAGGCAAACAAGTTTAAAATAAAGCAAGATGGGAAACAACCCCAAATATTTCTTCTTCATTATTCCCTGTTTCATTTTTCTGTTGTCTCTCTTCTGTTCTGGAGATCCTGTTGATGCCTTACTATTTTTTTCTTCCCCTGTTAATCTTTTCCAGCTCAACTATATTTCTTATTTCTCCCAATCAATGTAACATCTAGAAACTGATCTTAACTGACTTCCAGGGGAAAGGGAACGAACGGTTTCTTAATTATTCAGTCAAACAGTTTTCTATTATCTAATTCAATCCCTCTCCCTCTCCCCCTCCCCCCTCTTTCACAACACACACACAAATACACACACACACACAGAATACTAGTGTACTTATTTTTGTTTTTTTGGAACATGGTCATTTTGAAAAACCAGGCAGAAATAACACCTATGAGTCTTTGCTTTTATCTCTTATCCTGCGTCATTAAATCCATATAAAGTCTGTCAACAAAATGCATTTTATCTGTTCAACACTCCTGTGCCAAGTGGGAATGAAACGGTTGCTAAGGGCATTAACTGTACGAGTGCTACCAACCTACATTTCTAGATTGAAGTTCAAAGTTAGGGTTTGCTTTCTGGCTTGCAATAATAATGCTAAATGGAGTCCTTGAAGAATTCATAATCCACAGGCATTAGTACTGCATCTATTTTTCATTTTGTCCGCTTGGAATCATCTAACCAGTGTGGTTATTTTTTTCAATGAATTGCAGCAGCTGAAAAACAGTATCTGTTTTGCAGCCTGTATGGCAAATCTCTTTATACACTGTCTGTTCAGTAAGCAGCTTGTTATAAATATACCGCAATCTAGGAAGACCATGAAATATTTCTGAAAATTCCAACCTCCATTGTTGTCTTTAATGAAAGGTGCAGTATGCCTTGTTTTAAAACCCTTTGAGCTTATACTGGGAAAAAAGAAAGTTAAGAACAAAACACAGTATACAAAACTGTATATACTTTTAAAAGTGCCTTTCCTTCACAGAACTATTGCCAAAACCACCCCAGCATATAAATGATGAGATAAGAGATGTCCACCACTAACCACAATGACACTCAAAGGACACAATGTTCATGGTGATGTGAGAATACAAGCTTTCCCCAGTGCTGCATGCAAATAAATCAGGGGTGGAGTTTGCATTCTGACACTATGATGCATTCTCTCCATTCAGTTTCAATTTCAGTTTACTATGGTTGTAGTCCGTACAATATTCCTCTGTTCCCCTCTGTGGATCTTTATGGGTGAAACATATAATTCAGGCATGGACATGTATATATATATATATACACATGCATACCCAAATAACAAGCAACAAGGGTCATTGAAAAGGCGATCAACCAGCAGAAAAAAGCAATTTAAACTCAACTCCTGACATTTGTGAAACATGTGTTCCTTTAAAATGTCAGAGAAATGATGCTGCAGTGCACCAAAATTGCAAATAAATAAATAAATAAAAGATTGAAACCAGACAGTAAAGAAAATGGTAGCATTCTTTTTTAATTAATCATTAAAAAAAATAAACAGGCAGGTAAAAAAGAAAACACATATGGTGTTAGTAAATGGACAGAGAAATTGCAATCGTAATTTTTAGTTGTACAGTTAATTGCTCAATACATCGTTGATAAAGAATTACCAATAAAAAGCAGAATGCACTGAGCTATTTTTAACGAAAAGGATTTTAAAGGTCTTTGCAAATCTCTGAGCTTGATGCTAGCATTGCCACTGCTTTCTTATTTAAAGATAAATCAAGAAAGAAAGAAAAGAAGAGGAGGAGGAGGAGGGAGGAAGGTCTGGTAAGAATATTATTGAGTAGATATTATGTTTCTAACTTCCCCTTTGTTGTACTCTGTGCTTTATGTTTTGACCTTCTTAACACAGTAATGAAACTGGTCAAGTTCAGCAGATCCTGGCTAAAGCAAATCCTAAATATCTTAAATCTATTTTTTAAGGGAGGCAATCATCCTTCATTACTGTGGAATAATCCACTTGGACTGGAAACTCTGAGCTTATGTCCATAATGCTGGATAGTGATGAATCCAGGTTTAACTCTGACATCAACTAGTTATACAAGCAGGAAACCTGCCATCATGGCCTTTAGCCATACATTTCTGCACCTCACTGCTTGTCACGCGGCAGCAGTCATTAGGAGCCACATGACAGGTAGACATTCAGTAACCGGTCTTATTCCAGCCAGAGATTCCATTCTGAGAAAGCCACACCAGTCAAATCTCTCAAACAATTTTCAGTTGTTAAACTTGTTACAAGATTGTGAGAAAAGCATAAGCTCAGGCAGATTCCACAAAGGAGCGCTGTAATTCTCTGCATTCCAAAGATAATGTTGCTTGAATTTAGGGTGGCAGGAAGAAATAATTAATTCCCCAGCTATGTTTGCATGATTACCATTGTCTACATTAATGGAAAAAAATTGTTTGTTGCTTTGGATTTAATTATTTATTTATTGTTTGGACTTGTATGCTGCCCTATCTCCCGAAGGACTCAGGGCAGCTCACATCATAAAAAACACACAATACAAAAGTTTAAAATTATTTAAAAGTTATTAAACCCAAGCCAAACAATATCTAAAACCCACAAAAGCCACTAAGATTTAAAACAACTAAAAGCCACTCCCCCCTCAGTCCAGGCCGGCTTGTTCGAATAGCCACGTCTTCAGGCCGCGGTGGAAGGAGTGGAGGTCAGGGGCCAATCGTAGCTCCAGGGGCAGCTGATTCCACAGGGTGGAATTGAGCTCCCACAGAGAAGGCCCTACCCCTGGGGGTTGCCAGCCGACATTGTCTGGCCGATGGCACCCCAAGGAGGCCCTGTCTATGGGAGCGCACAGGGCAATGGGCACTCGGTGCTGGCAAGAGATGTTCCCACAAGTACCCCGGCCCCAAGCCAATTATGTGATGGAATGTTTCTAGACCATAAACGTTGGAAGTGGGTGTTCTTAAAAAGAGTTTTTAGTGGAAGATACTTTCTCCCAGTTCAGGCACTCTCCACTTGCAAGCTAGCTTTCCCTAGTTCAGCCAGTGGTTGCATCTAGGACTGTCTACAATCAAAAATACCCTGCACTGTTGAGTTACATGGTCTCTCTCTAGGGGTGGGGTTCAAATTTTTAACAACTGGTTCTGTGGGTGGCTAGGTAGACGTGGCTAGGTGGGCATGGCCATGTGACTGGGTGGGCGTGGCTTTTTTTTTTGCAGCAAACCCCCCCCCCCATTTTGTGCCTCCTGGGCCTCAGGGAAGCCTCTGGGGAGGGTGTTTTTGCATGCAGCACCCCCCTGCACTCCATTTTTTTTGCCTCCTGGGCCTCAGGGAAGCCTCCTGGAGGGGCCTTTTGCTCCCAGAAGGCTTCTCTGGGGCTCAGGAAGGCAAAGAATAGAGCTTGGGGGTGGCGCCCAGTAGCCAGCCAGGGACACAATTTGCCAGTTCGCTGAACTGCACAGAATCATAAGCAACTGGTTCTATAGAACTGGTCTGAACCAGTAGAATCCCACCCCTGTCTCTCCCCAACTTCTGACTCATGGCTACCTACATGGAACAGTACCCGGAGGAATCAGGTGTTCAGAGATGCAGTTGTGGCAACATCTGTCATTGCAAAAATAGACTTTTGAAATTTGAAATGGGCCACAGCTGGGAACAATCGGTGCCTAGGCCAAATGTTACATGGCTTTTGAAAGCCGACCATTCCCAGGGATGAGGACAATGTAAAGTAGTACTGTGATCAAACTGTGTGTTTCTTTTTAGCTTGGGTCTGCAAGTCCACTGAACTCACCAGTTCTCTAGAGCAGGGGTCTCCAACCTTGGCCACTTTAAGACTTGTGGACTTCAATTCCCAGAACTCTGGGAGTTGAAGTCCACAAGTCTTAAAGTGGCCAAGGTTGGAAACCCCTGCTTTAGACACTGTTTTGCCAAGTTTCTCACTACTACTTAAGGGGAGACTTTATTGCACCTCAATGGGTAGTACTGACTTCAGACTGGTCGCTGGCAGTTGATGATTCCTGTGTTGTTTTACATTGTTGGTAAAGCCAAAACTTGCAGCTGGTGAAAGAAAAGAAGAGCCTTGGTGGCTCAGGCTGTTAATTGCCTGCACTTAAGTTCCAGCTGCCTACAACTGCTGTAGGCTCGAATCCCACCAGGCTCAAGGTTGACTCAGCCTTCCATCCTCTCGGGGTAGGTAAATTGAGGACCCAAGATTGTTGGGGGCAATTAGCTGACCTTGTAAAAATGCCACTTAGTAATAAGCAGGCATATACAATGGAATGAAGGCTATTGCTGAGCACACTGGGTTGCAACCCAAAATTGTAAGCCGCCCTGAGTCTCCAGAGAAGGGTGGCATATAAATGTAATTAAAAAAAAAAAACTTCAGTGCCCGGGCAAAATGGCAAGAGAAACCAAGATATGGAATATTCTGCTGTCTTACTACTAGCCTCCTGATGTCTCTTCTGAACTGTGTCCGATATTTTAAGAAATATAAACCACGTGCGAGAATAATTTTGAAACACTATCCTTTGTATCTATAATGCAAACCTTCAGTTTTATCTTTTAAAATTGGAACAGTAGCTTTTGCCTCCACACACCATGTTTCCTGCATCGTACCTTGAGAAAAACCCAATAAGAATGTATGCTAGGATAGGCAGTTAATTAGTTCTTTCAACCAGAAGTTCTTTCCAAAACTTTGGCACTCAGATACACGGTAATTGGCTGTCAATATTACAGCATGAATCTGCACTGCAATGAGATCAATATCATGCATAATTGTCTAATGTACCAGGGGGAGGGAAGTCATCAAAGACATCCATACTGCCTAAGGGCAAAGCAAAAATAAAAAATAAAAAATAAAATTAGCTACTAATTACATTCAGATCTCAGAGGTCCATAGCAATTACATTTGATGACCACAGCATAGAAGACCAAGGAAGGGGCATTATGTTGTATTAAAAATGGCCCATAAAACACATCAGAAAACATTACCTATCTACCTACAGACATATCTGTATGCATAGTTTATGGACGTACCTATAGGTTTCTCAGCTGTTTACTTTAATTTAATTATGAGATTTATATGCCACCCTATCTAAATACTAAAAACCATATAATACAAATGTTAAAAATAAATTAAACCCATGAAAATCTCATAATCGTAAAAACTAAAACATTTAACACCCATTTAAAAACCCTCCCCCCATCAGTCCGGGTAGGCCAGTTGAAATAGCCAGGTTTTTAGGCCACAGTGGAAGGATCAGAGGTCCAGGGCCACCCGGAGCTCCAAGGGCAGCTGATTCCAGAGGGTGGGCGCCCCCACAGAGAAGGCCCTATTCCTGGGGGCCACCAGCCAACATTGCCTAGCTGATGGCACCACCAGGAGGCCCTGCCTGTGGGAGCGCAATGGGCATCAGGAAGTCGTTATCGGCAGCAGGGTTGCCTGCAAGTACCCCAGTCCAATGCCATGAAGGGCTTTATAGGTCAGCGCCAGCACCTTGAATCTCACTCAGAGGGCAACCAGTAACCAGTGCAGCTCAGGCAGGAGGGGTGTAACATGCGAGTATCAGGACCCTCCCATCACAACCCGCACTGCTGCATTCTGGACAAGTTGAAGCCTCCGGGTGGTCCTCAAGGGCAGCCCCGTGTAGAGAGCATTGCAGTAGTCCAGACAGGAGATGACGAGTGCCTGAGTGACCGTACATAGGGCATCTCGGTCCAGGAAGGGTCGCAACTGGTGCACCAAGCGAACCTGGGCGAATGCCCCCCTGGCCGCGGCTCCCACCTGCTCCTCCAAACTGAGCCGTGTATCCAGGAGGACACCCAAGTTGCGAGCCCTATCTATGGGGGGGCAACACCTCTCCCCCCATAGGGAGTCTAGTCATTTCTCCATGCTACCTTTGAGCTGTGGATGTGGCATCTTAAACTATATCTGGCGGTCACCAGGTTGGATGATCTATATTGCAGGCAGGAGCATAGTTATGGAGAGAAAAAAAAATTGTCCAAATGAAGAATAAGCAAAGGGAAAACATGCAGCTTCCCCTGTTGATTTTGGCTTTTCCAGACCACTTCAATGTTTTTTAATATATCTAGGATGAAATGATTATATATATATGTTGAATAATCCCATTGACTGTATTACATTAAACTTAGATTAAACCATGTTTAGCTTTTGTCATGGCCCTGTCCACTCAGGTGTGGTCCTTCACTGGAAAGAAAATGTTGCACAAAACTATTGTACATGTTAGCACTTGTAGTTCAGGGGCCCATCAATACCCCCGGCTCTCATCCTACCCTTGATGGTGGACAGAAAGAAGAGGAGCAGCTCAATGGAGAAGCTTCCTCACCCAAAGAAAGACAGACCCCCTGAGCCTGGGAGGTGATGAAAGAAAGCACGCTTGGGTCAGAAGGCATTTGCTGCTGCTGTGGGTTGAAGAAAGGAAAGGAATTCAAGGACCTCAAAACATGGTTTGGGGGTAGAAAATGGTGACTAGAATAGGAAGGAAGAAACAAAAACCCCACTGAACCACTCACCATATTTTCTTCGGGGAGCTCAATCACTCCATATTTTATTCACACAACCATTCCTGCAGCACCATCCACCCAGTGACTTCCATGGCACATGGGGACTGGAACATGGATCATAGTTTAGTATATTATGTCACTAACCATCTTAACAGAATAACAGAGTAAGAGAGCTGGAAGTCTTGGAAGTCTCCTATTCCAAACCCCGGTAACACTCAAAAACAGAGACTGATTTTGTGTGTTTCTGACTGAAGGAAAGGCAAGCAACGATGAAAAAAGGGCAAAAAAACAGCACCTTGATGTTTCCATTATTTTCCATTTTCTCATGCTTCTTTCAGATGTTTGGATAAATTTACATATTTGTCTAAGGACCCTGTTCCACAATGTTGTATGATAGGTTAATATTTTAATATCATTATGCCAATTCTGCAGAGGAGAGGGAGGGAGGGAGGAGTATAACAAAAATAGTAACTTCCCCCAGGCCTTTTAATTTGCTCACAGCCGAAGCTGAAAGAAAAGGAATCTGAGATATCAGCTACAGCTTCAAAGTTTCCTTAAATCTTTCTGAAATTCAATTCCTTGCCCCAAGACAATACTTTGGGACTTTTTGCCAATGGCATTGCTATTACTAATTGCTTGGTACCAAAAGAAAGGAAAAGAAAATAACCTTTCTTGAATCCATCTACTCTCTTATTAAAAAGAACCTGCCATGAAAAGAATCTGGGACATTTAGGTTTAATGTGTATATATGGAGATTTTCCATTGTCCATGATAAATTGTATACTTCAGTGGCTGGAAAATTACCAAGCTTTTGCATTTTTACCAACCACTGTTTTCTCCCTTTAAAAAAAAAGTTAGTGATTTGTTTTTATTAGTTAATATATTTATATCTGCTACTTGTACAGAAATTGCTATAGGGAGTAAAACCTTACAGTTAGCTGTACTCTTGAGTGCATCAGAAATAGCGCTACATATGAAATAAAATCATTATTATTTATTTCTAAGTCCCTTTGGTTCACTTGGAGAAAAGTTCACTTTTCTATGTACAAGGAAAGGTTAAAAGCAACTTATTCTGTGCATGAATCAATTTTCAAAGACAAATATAAGCAAACCTATCTTCAAGCGATAAACCAACACGTACAGAGAAGGTGTTAGTTGTTTAGCTGGAACCCAACAAAACCTTATTCAGTAAATAAAATGTTTTGAAACAAAATCTGTTTCTATGCTGTGCAAATATAGAAACATCTCCCTCTAGTGACGCATTACAAAAATGGTGCAGATATGTAAATTTTGCCAAGATCCAATTTGAGATTTAAGGGTAGCAGGATTCAGTTCAAATATATGATTCAGGTTACAAAAGCAACAAGATTCAATTTCAACTAATTCGAGATTCTATTTGATAAAATCTTCAACTATAATTTATAACAGGAAAGCATCAGAACGCCCGAAGCACTTCATTTTTGGCATAAAAGGATGTAAATAACTTCAAAAGTATCACCATAACCTTATTTTTTGGGGGGGAAGGGGACGACTTTCCGGCAAAAGGCTATAGAAAAGTTGAATTGAATTATGCAGAGATGGCTAACTTAAAAATTGGTCTGACTTTTTAAAAAATGAGAACTTTCAGGAATTGAGAATGAATTATGGTCTTATTTAAGACAGACAAGTCCATCCTCCCTCCCCTCTGCTTTTGTGACTTAGCCTGGCTCATTGGAAGGCTGGCATTTCATGGAACATGGTATTATATGAAATTTATGCAACACTGGGAAGACTGAAATGTAAGTATGCATATATATACTATTGTGCCTGTACTACAGTGATATGTCAAGATAAAAACAGATCGGTTGAAGAAAGGAAATGGACATGGAGGATGTGCGAGGAGAAAGAAAAGTAATGAAATGGGAATTGAATCAACTGGAGAATGAGAGACAATTTTTACAAGGTCAGAAAGAAACAGACCAAAATCAGACAAGCCCATTACTGAAGTGACAGGTGGAAATGATCCTCAAACTCAATGGTTTCAATCCTGTTATGCTTTGAGCACATGAGAAAATAAGCAAGAATATAAACCTTGATTTTGCCATAAATTGGCCTTCTAGGAAGAACATCCCTGGGATTATTTCATAATGATTTCATTAGCTTTCTACAATATTTCTATGAATCAAAGCACTATGTGCTTACATCCCTGTTTGGTCAGCTTCTAGAGGGATAGCCTGTTGAGAAAAGCCTGATGGTATTTTCAATTAACCTTTTTGTCTTATTTTTACAGAAAAAAATCAATTCAGTTTTCCAGCTCCAGAGCAAGGGGACTGCTGATGAAAGTTGATCATGAATGCCTTCCTCTAGTATTAGAACCAACTGGCCAATGGTGGGATTCAATTTTTTTTTACTACCAGTTCTGTGGGTGTGGCTTGGTGGGCGTGGCTTGGTGGGCATGGCAGAGGAAGGACACTGTAACATCTCCATTCCTACCCTACTCCAGGGGAAGGATACTGAAAAATCTCCATTCCCACCCCAATCCTGGGGGGTCACTGCAAAATCCCATTCCCTCCCCACTCCACTAACCTGCTCTCCAGCTCCATTCTCCCGTGCAGGACAACAAAAGAAGACCCAGACGATCAGCTGGGACTCGGGAGGCAGAGAATAGATGGGGGCAGGGCCAGTCAGAGGTGGTATTTGCTGGTTCTCTGAACTACTAAAAAATTCCGCTACTGGTTCTCCAGAACTGGTCAGAACCTGCTGAATACCACCTCTGCAACTGGCCCAGTGTCAGGGTCTAAACACTTCCTTGCCAGCAATGACTGAGATGAGTCAGATTCTGCAATCAGCAGCCATAGCAGAGCCTGTGATGAGTATGCTGCTATGAACTCTCGGTTCTTTGCTTGACAAATTCATTGGAAGTCTCAAGAATTTTAAGAAGGTTGTTACTCAAGGCAAATTACACTTTCCTTCAGACCAGATTTTCCCATAGATTGCTTCTGCATAGGACCTAATAATGAGTCTCTTGTCTGGAAAGGAACAGCAACAAGTTCTATGACAATGGCCCTTGACAGGACAATTTCATTCATTACAGTTGGGGTGAGTGGGGTGGGGTGTGGAGGATATTCAAGGAGAGAAGCTTAGTCAATCCTACTCACTGAGTTCATAAGCAAACTGATATTTGAAGCAGCTATTTTCCACTTCTCTCTCTTTTTAACTACGGTGTTACATTAGTCTTCTGCTTTGTTAGGACAATATAAATGTGGATATTGCATCGCAGCACTGTATGGGGATATGAATACTAAGATTCAGAGATTGCTGAAGAGCTGCCATCTATTTAGAGTTCTGCTGATAGCAGGCATGAGATGCCAGAAAATTCATTTTTTTCTATAGTAAAATTGATTTTCAGATGACTCACAGTTAGTATCAGCAAAACATTGAGAAGATAGCAACTCTTCTGGAAGAGAGGCAAGAGAGATCTCAAAGAAACCAGCATGGTATCTTCTATTAATACATCTTTCTTAGATATAATAAGGATTAATTATATTTTTAGAAAAAATCAATTGTAACTAATTATTTACATTTAGAATATAATGAGGATTACTCTGAAGTGTTAATTAAGATGTAACTTTAACTTTTCATTAAAAACCTTCCTATAATTTAGAAAGCCACACAGTTGTCTAGCATGTCCAGAGATATATTGGTCATATACTCATTTCAGCATATTGATTTCGATCTATTATTACCCTAGATAGATCAATTGGCGGCTGCTTGGCAACAGGCTGCGTCGGATGCCCTTGACAGAGTTGTCCCCATGCGTCCCCTCACACGCCGTGGATCCCGGATGGCTCCTTGGTATACTGAGGAGCTCCAGGAGATGAAGCGTCGTCGGAGGGGTTTAGAGAGCAGGTGGAGGTCCACCCGCTCCCAATCCGATCGAGACCAGCTAAGAGCCCATATTAGGACTTACCTGGTAGCTATGAGAGCGGCGAGGAGATCTTATCTCTCTGCCCTCATAGCGTCTGCAGATAACCACCCAGCCGCCCTGTTTTGGGCCACCCGCTCTCTCCTTCGCATAGAGGGAGGGGCAGACCCGTTGCGGGGAAGGGCCGACGAATTTGGTCAAAATCTGTCGGATAAGATTGCTCGGATTCAGACGGGGTTGTCCTCTGATTTGCAGTGGTCTGGGCAGTGGGATGCAAGCAGTCTGGCCAGTGTGATCTGGGATGAGTTCGATCCTGTTTCCGAGGATGAAGTGGACAGGATTATGCGGCGGCTGAGTTCCACCACATGTTTGTTGGACCCGTGTCCCTCCTGGTTGGCTTATGCCGCCAGGGAGGCCACCTGCGGTTGGCTCCGGGCAGTTGTCAATGCTTCGTTAAGAGAGGGTGTTTTTCCCTCCGCTTTGAAAGAGGCGGTGGTGAGACCCCTCTTGAAGAAGCCTGTCCTGGACCCGACCGTGTTAGACAACTTTCGTCCAGTCTCCAACCTTCGCTTCTTGGCGAAGGTTGTTGAGAGTGTGGTGGCCCAGCAGTTTCCACTCTTCCTGGATGAAGCGGACTACCTGGATCTGTATCAATCGGGCTTCCGACCCAGTTACAGCATGGAGACGGCATTGGTTGCGCTGATGGATGATCTCTGGAGGGCTCAGGACAGGGGTTTTTCCTCTGTCCTGGTCCTATTAGACCTCTCAGCGGCTTTCGATACCATCGACCATGGTATCCTTTTGCGATGCCTTGAGGGGTTGGGAATGGGGGGCACTGTTCTTCAGTGGTTCACTTCCTACCTCTCAGGGCGATCGCAATCGGTGTTGGTGGGGGGGCTGGGATCGACCCCGAGGGTACTCTCCTGTGAGGTCCCTCAGGGGTCGGTCCTCTCCCCTCTTCTATTTAACATCTACATGAAGCCGCTGGGTGAGATCATCCGGGGTTTCAGGGTGAGATTCCATCAGTATGCAGATGACACCCAGCTGTACATTTCCACCCCAAACCAGATCAGTGATGCCCTCTCCCTGATGACCCGGTGTTTGGATGCGGTACGGATTTGGATGAGCGGGAACATGCTTCGACTCAACCCGGCCAAGACTGAGTGGCTGTGCATACCGGCATCTCGGCCCAGTCAGGAATATCCATCTTTGGCCATAGGGGGAGAGGTGTTGCCCCCTGTGGATAGGGCACGGAATCTGGGGTCCTCCTGGATGTACAGCTCCGGTTGGAGGAGCAGGTGGGGGCCGTTGCCAGGGGGGCCTTTGCCCAGCTCTGCCTTGTTCATCAACTTCGCCCATTTCTGGACCGAGATGCCCTGCGCATAGTCACTCATGCCCTTGTTACCTCTAGACTCGACTACTGCAACGCTCTCTATTTGGGACTGCCCTTGCATACCATCCGGAGATTGCAGCTGGTGCAAAATGCGGCGGCGCGGGTGGTGATGGGAGTTTCCCAATTCTCCCATGTTACCCCCCTCCTGCACTGCCTGCATTGGTTGCCGGTTGCACTCCCGGTGAGATTCAAGGTTTTGGTTTTAACATACAAAGTCCTTCACGACATGGGTCCTCAATACTTGAGGGAGCGTCTTCTGCCGATATCAAATGCCAGCCGCCCTGTGCGAGCACATAGACAAGGACTCCTCGGGGTCCTGTCGGCAAGCCAATGTTGGCTGGCGGTCCCCCGGTGATGAGCCTATTCTGTCGCGGCTCCTGACCTCTGGAACCAACTGCCCTTGGGGCTCCACCTGACCCCTGACCTCTGCACCTTCTGCCATGACTTGAAGACCTGGTTGTTTGAGCAACCCGGGCTGTGACCCCTCCTTGGCGGGGGATGGGGTTTTTAATTATTTTAACTATTGTAAATTTTAGTTTTTGTATTTGGGCTTGTAAATTTGGTTTAATCTCTTTTTAAGTATTTATTGTTACTGTTTTTTAGTTGTGAGCCGCCCCGAGTCTTCGGAGATGGGGCGGCATACAAGTTCAAATAATAAAATAAATAAATAATTGATGAATACCTCTTTAGTGCATAAAAACTGTTTATCAATATCAAGGTTGATGAAGACCTAAAGCAAGAAACAGCTATGGATATCCCAATTATATGTTTACTGTAAATGACAAGGACTCTTACTGATCTATACCAGCAGAAATAAGACATGTCTGGTGAGGACATAGAGAAGTAGACATTGCTAACGAAGCAAGGATGATTGTTGGCCAAAGGATGAACCTTGGTCAACGAAATCTCTTCTGAGAAGGGAGAGCTGGTGTGATCACTCACATGTACTCCAGACAGCTGCCCCTTGCAAGTAGACTGCAGGAACTGAGGTTTCTGTGGCTGGCTGAAGACCTGAGTGGCTGAGAGTCATGGGATTCCAATTAAGCTCACAGTTGTAATGTAGCCTATACAGACATGAAAGTTTGACCGAGATTCACTTCTTAATCACTTTCAGAATTACTTTTTTAAAACTATCTTTCAGGTATTAAGAATTCAGTTTTAGGGCATTCACTGGGTCCTTCCATTCTTAATGGAAGAAGTTTTAACTCTGAATTTAAGGATTTTGAGACAAAACAGGGGTGGGGGGAATAAATGGAAAAGGGTTGATTAGATGTTGAGACTTTGGAAAAAGTGCAAAGAAAAGCAACTAAGACGATTAAAGGCCTGGAGACAAAACATATGAACGGTTGCAAGAATTGGGTCTAGGGAAAAGAAGGGCTAGGGGTGACATGATAGCAGTATTCCAGTATTTGAAGGGCTGCCACAAAGAAGAGGGGGATAACTTATTTTCCAAAGCACCAGAGGGCAGGACAAGAAACAATGGATGGAAACTAATCAAGGAGAGAAACAACCTGGAATTAAGGAGAAACTTCCTAGCAGTGAGGAGAATTAACTAATGGAATAGGATGCCTTCAGAAGTTGTAGGGTTCATCACTGGAGGTTTTAAAGAAAAGACCGGATAGCCACCTATCTGAAATGATATAGGCTTTCCTGCCTGAGCAGTGTTCTGACACAAACCTTGTTCCAAGGAAACAAACACAAAACAGAGGTAACAGCAAAACCTTTTAATGATTCTTTATGAATTCCATTCCTTCACGGTTAAAAGGCTGTTTCAAATTAATTGTCTCTGATAAGGATGAGCCTTGCCAAGGTTGTGCAAGGCTGCCAAGAACACAAGATAAAGTTACTAAGAAATATTTCAAGCACAAAGTGTCTACAAATGCAAACCAAGATATTCTGAATGTCCACAAGGCTTGAGTGCAAAAACTTCTTTGCTTCCTGCAAAGAACTCCGGTTTCTAAGCTGGCTTTTATCTCTTAAGAGAGGGGCCATTTCCTTGTAGCCTTACTCCCGAGTTGCCCATGCTGCTGCAGCTGCTCTTTCCTTTGAGCAGCCCTGCACGCATGCACACTGGGCACAGGCTCCTCAGGGACCTCTTCATCACTGCTGCCAGCCTCCACAATCTCCAAAGGCAGCATTCCACTCTTTGATGGTCCTGGCCCCATCCCTGCATCACACGCAGGCCCCTCATCTGAATCCTCACTCTCTGAGACCTCAGCTGTCTGCACCTGCTGCCAGCGAACCACAAAAAGCAGGGGGTTGGACTTGAAGACCTCCAAGGTCCCTTCCAGCCATTCTGATTGGTGTAAGGCAAATAGCCCAGCATCTAAGCATCAAGACCCCGGTATTTTGATCTCTGACTACAATTTGGCACACTATGTCTACTTTGTAAGTGACACTTCTGTGAATCACATGGGGAGAGGACTTGAAATGGCCTTCCGCAGACTGCATCAGCTCCTTCCTTCAAAACATTTTTTATGTGTGGAAGAAGAGTCCGATGTGAGTGAAAGAACAGATTCTCAAAAGTTTCTCAAAGAGAAACAGGTACAGGTACAAGATGGATCCAAGTTGGAAAGCCCAGTCAACGACAGGAATAAATCAGTGGCCTAAAATGCAGCCAGCTAGCCAAAGGGGGTGTTGAAATTGGTTCACGTAATTGGGCTTTCAGCATGAATCGAGAGTGACAGCTTCATCAGTGTGATTTGATGAATGCTGACCACATAAATACCAAGCAAAACAGTCCCTATTTTTATATAGTTTTAGAATTACAAATAAAGTAAGGTTTGGAATAAAGATACTAAAACGTATAATTCAAATGCGCTTGTATGGTTGCCAAGAAAATATTGCCATCATGTGGCCATATAGTTACAACTGTCAACATGTGTACACACACACACACACACACACCCCTACTGTTAACATTCTCATTCAAATATTCTTCAGGGACCTCCTGAAGGGCAGAAATCTTGTGTCCGTGCCCTTTGCTCAATATAACATTGTGCCACTTAAATTGTGCTCATTGTCATTTCTCAGGCTTTTCTAATGTCTTCCCAGGGAGGCTTAGTAACAGACAAAGGCATTCATCCTAGCTACTTTTCCTTATCCTTATGCAGGAGGGGAAAAAATAACATCATTCGTCCAACTGAGAGGCCCATCTCAAGATTTCATAAGCCACACAGCTTTTCCATAAGCAAACCCTATCCATACCTGAATATATGCCCAATGACGAATCTACATTAACATTTCTCCCTACAAAATATTTGTATTTCCTTTTCATCATTTTTTTTCTTGGACATTCACATTCATTCATTTCTGATTCACTCCTTGACATATCACACCATTCTTCCACACATCTCTAAAATAAACCTTCATGTTCCATCCTCAGTTTTCATCTGAAATAATTTCACCATTTTTATTCTTACTTCATTTTTCTCTGCTGGAGGCCTTTTCTCTGCTTAACCCTTTTTGCCCACTTCTAAAAATAGTGTTGATTTCCCTCAAAACTGGAATCGCGTTTCCTCTGGTAATACATTTTAATACTGATTTAAAAATAAAAAATTAACACTTACTGAAAAACATTGTTCGATGGTTTATAACAAATATTTATTTATGCTACATTTTGTTATGTATGTAGGTTTGAATGTCATTGGTTTAGTTTGAATTGTTCTTGTAAAATGTCAAATATGATTGGTTTGAAAAGTGCAGGAAAACCCTGCACTCTGATTGGCTGGCAACTGAGGCTGCTGGCTATAAGTAGCAGCCGTAGCCCAGCCAAGATGGGTCCATTCGAGCTGTAGTCACTAATAAACTCTTCACTGAAGCTCTTCGCGTCTGACTCTTCATGCAAACTTAACACTGGCGACGAAGGTGGGATTCCCCTGAAGAGAAGACGACAGGGAAGACAAGCAGAAGAGCGAGATGGCTGCGCTGAACACCCCCCCAGCCCCGTTCGATCCGGCGGCAGAAGACTGGGAATCATATGCGGATCGCTTCCAAATGTATTTGGAAGGAAACGACCTCGCCGACATCTCCGAGAAGCGGAAGAGGGCGGTCTTTCTTACGCACTGCGGTCCGGCAGTCTTCAAGATGGCGAAGGCATTGGCGGAGCTGCAGACGTGAAGGTAATGGAATGGCCTGATTTAGAAAAGCTTTTAAGAGCCCATTAGCCCCACAAGTATCGTGCCTCATTAAGAGACACGAGTTTTACCGTCGGGATCAAGGGGAAAGTGAAAATGTTAACGACTTCGTGGCAAGTTTAAGAGACATGTGAGTTTAATAACTTGGAGGAGGCCATGCGCGATCGATTTGTTCTAGGCCTCAAAGACAAGGTGCTTCAGAGCAAATTGTTATTAAAACCTAAGATCACGTTGAAGGAAGCCATAGAAGAGGCCTCCTCAGCAGAAGCCACTAAGTCCTCAGCGGCAGCCATGAAGAAAATTAACAAGGCCTCAAGCCATCCTGATGTGGAAAAGTCCACAACAACTCATTGCGAGCAAATAGATTCTGAATCAGACTGCAGTGAGGTGGAGGAAGGAATTTATAGACTCAGAAGGGAGCAGAAAAGAAAGACCTGGGAAGAAAAAGGCAAGACTTTTATTGCAGAGGTTGTGGGGGGGCCACCCCCGCACTGAATGCAAGTTTCTTGATACCATCTGCCTTCGTTGTGAAAAAAGAGGTCACTTAGCAAGAGTCTGCAAATCATCCAGAACTCCACCACACAGAAGAAAGTTTCCTGACAAAGATTTCAAGCCCAACAACTTCAGTGAGAAAATGGGGCACAACTCAGAAGCAAATGGGAAGAATGAAACTCATCAAACAGTCACCATTGGTCATTCTTCAACCTTAAGAAGCAGAAAAGTACATGTGAAGGTACTCATTGAAGGAAGGCCTTGCCAAATGGAAGTGGACTCAGGCTCCTATTTATCTATGGTGTCATGGGACACTATTCACAGGCTACTTCCCAACATTCAGAAGAAACATTTCCAGAAGCAAGCACTGACTCTTAAAGACTACCAAGGGAACAAGATTCCAGTAGTTGGAACAAGAGAATTCAACGTGAAGTTCAAAGGCCACACCAAACGTTTGCCCCTGACCATCGTGGACAAGGACCCCAAGCTTGCTGGGACTTGAGTGGTTCAATCCACTAGGCATCAAGGTGACTGGCATCAATCACGTGAGCAACTCTGAATGGGAGGAGGCCTTGAAGTCTGAGTTTCCAGAGGTCTTCAGCGAAGGATTGGGCAGGTATATGGGGACCCCTATCACTTTCAACCTAGATCCCAAGGTGCCCCAATTCGTTTAAAGCCCAGAAGGGTCCCATTTGCCTTAAAGGAAAAATTGATGCACAATTAGATAAACTAATAGCTCAAGGAGTTTTAGAGCCCACTGACCACTCCAGATGGGAGACACCCATAGTCACACCTGTCAAGACTGATGGGTCAGTAAGAATCTGTGGGGACTATAAGGGACACTGAACCATGCTGCAGCAGAGCGCATACCCAGTTCCAGTGGTGCATCATCTATTACATTCACTTGGCAGGGGTACAGTCTTTGCCAAATTGGATCTGGCCCAGGCATATCAACAACTAACAGTTGATGATGCCACTGCAGAGGCCCAAACCATTGTGACTCATAGAGGTGCCTTCAAATGTAAAAGGTTACAATTTGGAGTAAGCGTGGCACCAGGCATCTTTCAAAGCCTTATGGAAAGGATGCTCCAAGGACTGCCAGGGGTAGTGCCTTACTTTGATGATGTGTTAATCTCTGCTGAAAATGACACTCAGTTACAAGAAAGACTCAGAGAAGTCCTTACCAGATTCAGGAAAGCGGGGTTAAAAGTCAAGGAAGAAAAATGCACTCTTAAAACTGACAAGGTTGAGTTCCTGGGCTATATGATTGACAAGCATGGCATCCACCCTACCGATGCCAAGGTTCAAGCAATCAAAGAAGCCCCTAGACCTAAATGCAAAACAGATTTGCAAGCCTTCCTTGGACTCATTAACTTTTATCACATGTTCCTACCTCAGAAGGCAACCATTGCAGAACCATTGCACAGATTACTTGACAAAAGTCTGTTTGGGTCTGGGGAGGAAGGAACAATCAGCATTTAACAGTATTAAAAGACTAATCACGTCTGATGCTGTACTGATACAGTTCTCTGAGAATTTGCCTGTTGTACTGACTTGTGATGCATCCCCTTTGGAGTGGGGGGTTTGAGCCACAGGCTTCCCAGCGGAGAAAGCCCCTATTGCATTTTACTCTCGCACTTTGACCAAAGCAGAGAGGAATTACAGCCAATTGGACAAGGAAGCATTGGCAATTGTTGCAGCTGTCAAGAAATTTCATGAATATTTGTATGGGAGAACATTTACCATTGTTACAGATCACAAACCTTTGTTAGGCACTGTGGCAGGAGATAAACCTACACCTACTATCCTGTCACCAAGAATGCTGAGGTGGACTGAATTTCTTGCTGCTTATTCTTACAAACTTATCCACAAGCCTGGCAAGGACATTGGACATGCTGATGCACTGAGTTGTTGCCCACTTCCTTGCCACAAGGAGGACCTTGAACCTGAAACACACACCTTTTTCCTAGAAACTGTTGCCAAGCTTCCAGTGCATGCTGCTGAAATTGCCAGAGAGACTGCCAAAGACACTTTATTGGCTCCTGTTATAGGCTGGATTAAGAAAGGTTGGCCTCTTCAAGATCTACCTCACCTGGCCCAACCTTTTAAGTCCAGGCAAACTGAATTATCTGTATTAAGAGGATGTATTTTGTGGGGTAACAGGGTGGTTATTCCTGCAAAACTGCAAAAAGAGGTTTTGGAAATGTTACATGAGGGTCATCCTGGTATTGTAAGGATGAAGGGATTGGCCAGGAGTTATGTATGGTGGCCAGGTATTGACAAAATGGTTGAAAACTGGGTTGCATCTTGTCCCAACTGTCAGGTAGTCAGGCCTGCCCCACCTCTCCCCCAAACAGGAATGGGAATGTCCTAGGGGCCCATGGTCTAGGATTCACATTGATTTCGCAGGCCCTACCAGAGGGCACACCTTTCTTATTATAGTAGATGCATATTCCAAATGGCTAGAGGTAATCCCTATGGCATCCACCACAACTGATGCTGTCATCAAGCAGCTCAAAACTTTTGTAACCCACGGGTTACCTGATGTTCTTGTCTCTGACAATGGCCCTCAATTTACATCCAACCTTTTTGAATCCTATTTAGCACAACAGGGTATCAGACATGCCCTCACTGCCCCTGGGCACCCTTCGACTAACGGCCGGGCTGAACGCATGGTACGTTTTACCAAGGAGAAACTTCAGCAACTGGGTCCTGGGGACATCACTGAGAAAGTTGAAAAACTTCTTAGTGTTCAGCACATCACTCCTAACCCATCTAATAACTTATCCCCAGCAGAGTTGTTGATGGGTAGGAAACTTAGGTCTTCCCTTGACCGCCTTCATCCCACTTACGCACCCAACGCACCACTAGATTCCACTTCCAAAGTTCGCACATTCAGTGTGGGTGATTCTGTTTATGCTAAGAACCTTATGGGTGAACCTTTGTGGATTCCTGCTGAGATAACTCAAATCACAGGCCCTCGTTCTTACAGGGTACAAACAGAGGATGGAGTCCTCTGGAGCAGGCACATTGATCAACTTAGATCCAGGTTTTCTCAGGAACATCGCACTTGTTCCTCTCTAGTTCCCTCACCTGATGTCAATTCTAGGGGAAGGGAGGAGCAGGAGGATAATCAGCAAGCAAGAATCCATCCCATGTGTAACGAGCCATTACGACAGGAACCATTCCAAAACCTGTCACAATGCCAAAATCCATCCTTAGAAGTGGAAGATTGTACATCACTACCTGACTTGGGTGCTGACATTGGGCTGGAGATGGGTTGGGAGGAGAGACCAGATTCTAACAATCAAACAGGGTCTTCTTTCACAGGAAGTCCCAGTAGGGAAATGTCAGCAGACACATTTCCTCTCTCACTGGGTGAGAATGTTAAAACTTCTGAACCACGAAGGTCTCAATGTACACAAGAGCCCCACCTATTTAAAAGAATACATTAGATAGGTTGGGGTTTGGTATGGACTGAACCTAGTGGGGAGGGGTGTTATGTATGTAGGTTTGAATGTCATTGGTTTAGTTTGAATTGTTCTTGTAAAATGTCAAATATGATTGGTTTGAAAAGTGCGGGAAAACCCTGCACTCTGATTGGCTGGCAACTGCGGCTGCTGGCTATAAGTAGCAGCCGTAGCCCAGCCAAGACAGGTCCATTCGAGCTGTAGTCACTAATAAACTCTTCACTGAAGCTCTTCGCGTCTGACTCTTCATGCAAACTTAACACATTTTATGTAGACTTGCGTTCTTTAGTTAAGATGCCCTAAATCCCCGAAGTTTATTCTTCCCTGACAGAGGTCTCTTCTCTTTGAAGAAATTTGCATACTGAGGCCAGACAGGCCTTGTCTTGGATGCCTTTTTGTAAAATGATGAGCTAATCCTCTTCAGGAGTTTGGGATTTTATTGGGTTTTAAAATAAACAAACAGAAACCAACAATGCTTATTAAGAATATGAACTCACAGGACTGTGATATGTTGACTAAAATGTCTGGTTTTGGGATTGAGAAAAAGGTGAAATATTTGGGGCTCATATTGACAAACACAAACTCTTTTGAAACTCTTTCAAAATAACTATAGTATGTGCCTCTCTGGAATGATAACAAAAAGGACTTATTAAGATGGGGTAAACTGCATTTATCATTACTGGTAGAATTTCAGTAATTAAGATGAATGACTTAGCAAAGATGCTTTCTTTGTTTCAGACATTATCAATACTTGCAACTGATACTCTGTTTAAAATGTGTGCCAGTTGGATATTTTGAAGTTTATATGGCAAGGGAAAAATAAAATTAGATATAAACTACTGCAAGATGCTAAGGAAAGAGGGAGTTTGGGTTTACCAGATTGAAATTGTATTTTGATGCTTGTTGTTTGGTCTGGCTAAAAGAGTGGGTGAACCTCCAGAATAGGAGATTACTTGATCTATAAGCTCTAGAAATTAAGATTTGGATGGCATTGTTATTTATGGTATGACATATAAATGTTGATTTTAATAGCCATTTTTTAAAAATTACATTTATATGCTGCCCTTCTCCGAAGACTCAGGGCAGCTTACAATTTTTGGGATACAACCCAGTGTGCTCAGCAATAGCCTTCATTCCATTGTATATGCCTGCTTATTACTAAGCAGCATTTTTACAAAGTCAGCTTATTGCCCCCAACAATCTTGGGTCCTCAATTTACCTACCCCGAGAGGATGGAAGGCTGAGTCAACCTTGAGCCTGGTGGGATTTGAGCCTGCAGTAATTGCAGGCAGCTGGAACTTAAATGCAGGCATTTAACAGCCTGAGCCACCAAGGCCCATTTTGTTAGACGTGCCATTCTAAGAGTTTGGAATAAATATAAAACAAGGTTTTCTATGATGATGCCTTTTGGGGTGTCCCCTCCAGAAAGCTTTTCAGAAAAGAAATGGTGGTCTTATGGTTAAATAATACTTTTTAATTTTGGTGATCCTATCCTCAAGTCTAAGGAGTTAGAATCAAAAGGACATGTCTGCCATTGGTTTACATATTTACAATTGAAAGAACGATTTACATTAGATAAAAAGAGTTATGGGTTTGACTTTGTTAAAAATGAATTGGAAATCCTACTGTATGGTAGTGATGAACATATTGCTAAGGTTTATAAATTGTTATTGAATTTGAATTTGGAAAATGAAAATGTAAAGCATTGCAAGGACCTTTGGACATAATGTAATAGTTAAAAATGGGAGAATATGTGGATGAAAGGTTTAAAATTTACACTAAATTATAACTTTAAAAGAAAATTTTTATAAGATGTTGTATTGTTGGTATTTAACACAACACAAATTGTCAAGAATGTATAAAGGTACTTCAAATGAACGTTGGAAATGCAAATGTAAAGAAGGGATACCATTTATCATTTATGGTGATAAAGCAAAGAAATAGTAGGATTCATATTCTAATACAGATAATTCTAAAAGTTAACATAAGGATAAAACCAGAAACTTTTCTTTAGGGTTTAATGGAAAAAGATTTGGGAATTTTTGGGGAACTTCAATGTTATGTATATTGACGGCAGCAAGATTACCTTATGCACAAAAATGGAAGGACATTTTGATTCCCACAGTGGAGGAATGGCTGCAAAAGTTGATGGGTTAGCTATGATTGCTAAATTGACTTTGATTAAAGAAAAAAACAATTATTTTTATTTCTACTTGGGAACCACTTCTGGACTTTGTGCTTGAGGTGGAAAAAACCCCAAAACTTAGCTTTTGGATTTTATAGATTAGATAGTTTTGTTGTTATAAAAATTGCTAGTTTATACTATTATGTAACAGTAAAAAGTTGAGGTTTGATGTTATTATCCTATTCTACTGCCCCAAAGGGAGTCAGAAGTCAATGTCTTTTCTTTATTTTTTCCTTCTTTTCTACACTTTTCCCTCCCCTATTTTTCCTATTATTTGCTTTTGTATTTTTGTATTATATATCTAAACTAATAAAAAATGGAGCGCAGATAAGCTAATCAGCAGCAAAAGTAGTAACAGAGGTAGTCCTTGACTCACAACCACTTGTTTAGAGTTCATTTGAAGTTACAATGACACTGAAAAAATGATTTACGACTGGACTGGACTTACAACTGTTACAGCATCCCCTCAGTCATGTGATCGAAATTTGGGCCCTTAGCAACCGCCTTGTATTTATGATGGTTTTAGTATCCTACAGTTATTTCATCACTATTTGTAACCTTCCCAACCAGCTTCGAACAAGCAAAATCGGGGGGGGGATTTGCTTAATGACAACTTGATTCTCTTAAGTTGCAGTGATTTGCTTAACAACTCTGGCAAAAAATCGTAAATGTGAGAGTGCGTCACTTAACAAATGCCTTGCTTACAACAGAAATTCTGGCTCCAATTGAGGTCTTGAGTCAAATACTATCTGTATTATTTTATTAACTGTGCTTCTATCTGTCAATCTTGTGATCTACGGCTGGTTGACAGGGGGATCTCATCACACTATGCTGGCTAAAAAAATATTTACACCAATGACTTATAACAAACCATCTCCACATCTGTAGCTGGAAGGAATTCCTGTGGAATTTTTGGTGCTCTCTGAGCTTGGTTGTTTGCTCAGTGATGATGTTTACTTAGCTGGGCAATGAAAGGCCTGCAAGCAAACACCAAACCCAGATGCACCACAACTCCACAATTCAACTCAAGGTTACAGGTATTGTCTTCTATTGAAACCCAGGATGTACAAGAAGCCTGGAGGCACTACAGCCAGCTATGTCTCAGGTAGAACTGTATTCATAGAATCAAGAACAGATTTCCAGATGACAATCTATATATGTCAATCCAAGGAACTTGACACATTTTCTATATTCCGCTATGATAGATGATGGACCCTTGTGCACCTTCACATGGGCTCCCCCTGCCCACAGCAGTGGTTTGTTTACCTGCCTGCCAACCTGCTTGTGAGCTGCCTGGGACTTGGAACCTCCTCTTGGGTTCCCCACTACTTTGGTGGTTGGGAAATTACCAGCAGGTCATTGTTTAATGATAGCAACAGAGATTGTTGTGATTGCTACCAACAATCAATCAGGTCATGTGACATTCTGCTTGATGGCCACATAGCTTAGGGACAGAATTTCTGGTCCCAATTATTGTGCTAACCAAATGCATTAAAAACACAACTTTTAAAAGACATTAGTCTGAAACAGAGGTGGTATTCAGCAGGTTCCGACCAGTTCTGGAGAACTGGTAGCGAAAATTTTGAGTAGTTCAGAGAACTGGCAAATACCACTTCTGACTGGACCCACCCCCATCTATTCTCTGCCTCCCAAGTCCCAGCTGATCAGCTGGGTCTTCTTTTGTTGCCCTGAACAAGAGAACGGAGCTGGAAAGCAGGTTAGTGGGATGGGGAATGGGATTTTGCAGTAACCTTCCCCCAGTGTTCTGATCCAACAGGGTTCCCAAAGAGCAAACACAGACAAAGGCAGCAGCCCCCACCTTTTAAGGTTTAATAACGAATTCTGTTCCTTTACAGATAAAAGGCTGCTTTCCACTAATTAGCTCTAACAAGAAAGAGCCTTGCCAAGTTGTTTGTCAGTGCTGCCAAAAACCCAGAGATAAGAACTAATTTACAAGATTCTCCAAACACGAACTAAGATGTCCACAAGCTGAGCTTCAGAGCTTCTTTGCCTTCTGCAAAGAACGCTTTTCCAAACCTGGCTTTTATCCTCTTGAGGGAGGGGCCATTACTTTGCAGCCTTACTCCTGAATCGCCCGTGCTGCTGTAATTGTTCTTTCCTCCGAGCAATCCTTCATGCACGTGCACTTGGCACAGGCTCCGCGGGAACCTCCTCATCACTGCTGCCAGCCCCCACAATCTTGGAAGGCAGCAGTCCATTCCCTGATGGTCCTGGCTCCTCATCAGAGTCTTCACTCTCCTCAGCCATCTGCACCTGCTGCCAGCTAACCACAACACCCCAGAGTGGGTAGGGAATGGAGATTTTACAGTATTATTCTCCTGAAGTGGGGTGGAAATGGAGATTTTGCAGTATCCTTCCCCTGCCATGCCCACCAAGACATGCCCACCAAGCCACACCATGCCCACCAAGCCACACCCACAGAATGGATAGTAAAAGAAATCTGAATCCCACTACTGGTCTGAAACTCTTGTAGCAATTTCTGACATTTGGAATCTTTCATTGTTACATTAACCCATATAGCTTGTTTATGAACTTCATTCTGTTCTAATGAACTGAAAAATTAAAATTGCAGGGATGTGCCTTTCCTTTGCCAGGCAATGAGATAATAGAACTGTTTTTCTTCTCCCCAAATCTCCTACCTGATCTGTGCCATTTTGGCACCCTTAGCCTAGGAATGGACTAAAAATAGTGAAAGGCTTGTACAAATAATTGTATTAGAAAACTTTATTGTAATTAAGATGCAAACATAATGCAAAACTCAGTGTAAAGCTAGTCAATTTTTATATCAGTGACAGAACTTAAAAATGCTGATGCATTTTGCAGTTAAGACAGCAAAACAATACTTTAAAAAACAGCATTTAAAAAACTCTGTTCTATATACCTAAACTACAGTGTAGTAAAGAGGATCTTCTTTTGTCACCAGTGAATTTAAGAAAATATCCCAGAAAATACTATTATTTTTTCTTCCCTCCAGGTTTCCCAGCCTTTTTTTTCTGCACGTCTGGGCTTTTCTTCTCTTGCTCTGCTCGAATGGCGGCTTCTTCAGCTGCTAGTGCTTCTAGTCTTAAACGTTCAGCCTCCAGTAGTTTGCCTCTGTATGTGTCTCGGATTCCAAAGATCCTGCTTCGTGCCTCATCTAAGGATACCTGTCCAAAAATAAATATACATGCTCCATGCGCAATCAGTATGCCTTATTCTCTCCCTTTCTCTCTCTCTCGTGAATCTGTATAGGACATGGGCCCTATCATACCATAATTACCAGAAATATGTCTGCTTCTGTCTATCATTCTATCTTTGTCTCTTTCTCGCTCTCTGCACATATATATGTATACATAGAAACCTCTGATAATTAAGGCATCAGAAGGAGTTGTGTATTCTAAAATTACTTATATCTTTTCCTTTGCCTCTTTATTAAGCCAATTGTCCATATTGTACACTAAGAAAAAAAATTTTTTTTCCTTCTATACGTTTTCTGTATATATCTTTAAAAGATCACATATAGTCCTTGCTTGCTGATTGCCTTGTTCATTGATTGTTTCAAATTATAATGAGGACTGGAAAAGTAGGTTTATGACCAGTCTTTGAAGTTGTGGTTGTTGCAGCAGTGTCCCCATGGTCTTGTGATGACAGTTCCAGTACCTTGCAATGGGCATGCATGTCCAACAGTCCTTCTGAGGTTGGTGATCAGATGTCAGATTGTTGGGGGCAGTATGCTGACTCTGCAGCCACAGGATCACCATTTATGATCTTCACAGCCACTTCCAACCACCAGTCAATAGGGGAGCCAGCACGAAGGAGTGAGTCATGGTCATGAGATATTGTGCTTAACCACCTGTGGTGATTTCATTAACAACCACATGAAACATTGATGTCCTAAATTTGGAGCAATCCCACGACATTTCTGAAGCCCGATTGCTACCCATAAAAAGGATTGATTGCTTTTATGTTTATTATTGTGTTTATTTTAATATTAAATTCATTATTTTGTGTTGAAGTTTTGTTTGTTTATTTAATTTGTTGTCATTTAAAGTTAGGACATAATAAAATATCATTCCCATAAGCCAGTGCTGAATAACTTCATTACCAGACAAGATGAAATTAGTTTTGTTATCTCAGTAAATGTTCTTATACTGAATTATTAGATATTTAATAAATATTATTTTATACTAAATATTTATTTAAATGTGAGTCCAACAGCTGCTTTTTCAGACACAGTACTTATTCTGTCTCCCAGGCCAATATGTCAAAACTGAAAAGATAACAGGAGTTAAATGAGAAGTATGTTTGGAAATTTGTGGAGTAAAATATCTGATGATCAGAATTCCTAACAAAGCCACAATAGTAAAAGAAGTGTCAGTAATAAGCAAACTTACTTGTAAATCTTCATACATTTCCAGTACATTTTGCTTCAACTGATTCCTTGACGTGCGTTCTTGCTGCCTATGTTCCAGAATTAGTTCTCGAAAGTATCTAAATTTATTTATTTCCTCTGTTTTACGCATCTCTTGCTGTTGGATGGTGGTCTCATTCTTCAAAATAGGCACGGCCAGTGTTTTTCTAAAGGTAAAAGGAGACATCTACCAATATTGTCTTCATAAGGCATCTTAATTTTTGTGCAGCCTCAAGATCTAGATATATTTCCACATGAACAGAAAACACTTCAATTATACACCCAGTGAAGGCATCATGTGTTGCTAACTGTAGAGGCACCAACAGCAGCCCAGTTACATACTTAAAACAATCAACAGTTAGAAGCTAAAATGATTGACAGAGTAGCCTACCTGTCCAGAGGCACCTTGTAGGGGAGATGCAAAGCATACAAATTGAATAAATAAATAAGAATAAAACAACTAACAGTGCTTTGGTCTAGCTATATAAAATGGAGTGCCACTTACTTAATATAGGGCGCAAGATCTATAGGAGTCCATTCCTTCCGCTGAATGGCTAAGCCTGCTTCAGTAACTGGAGGAAATGCTTCAGAAATAGGAGAAACATTTTCTATCAAGATAACAACAACTGAATTAGCTTGCAGCAGATGTACATTCTGTTTTCTAATACAAAATATTTAAAACCACCAGTACTTTACTCTTCAAACTTCATCAAAATGTTATCAGCAAATTACATTGGCATTATAGTGGGGTAGGCTTTCGTGGCTAGTATCAATTGGACAGTCTGGTCTTTAGGATTTAGTGACTGTGGTCTGATTTCCTGACACTTTGCCAGCAATGGTGGCTCATATCTTCAGAGACAAAGTGGTCTGCTATGCTATGCAGACCCACAGGCAGCGGAGCAGAGACTGACTGGGTTCCTGCCTTAATAGCCAGTGTGTGATATTGTTATATGACAATTTTGATATAGAAATAGAAGTACATAGCACTGAGTATAATTGCACAGTGGCATACTAAATTGAATTCACTGTGATTGCGATGAACTCCTTGATTAACTTTGAGATCTCTTCCTTATTTCTGAATAGATTATTCTCATTCTCAAAACTGGCAGATTTCTGCTATTTGACTGGCAGTGCATCTGTGTTTGCAGGCCAACTCTGTACATATGAGATCACAGAGGAAGTGACCTAATAAGCTTTTTCTTTGTGAACTGTTGAGTCACAAACATACAGCGGCACCTCAGAACACTAGAAAGAGGAAACAGTCCAATCTCAGCCTTTTGTGTTGTAACGACCTGGGTAATGGGCTGAGAGACACACAGCCAGCACCTCAGCCACACAGGGTCTCAGGAAAAAGCCATCCAAACTGCATACATCAACTCCACAAACCAATCAAGAAGTAACAACACAGCCAACTCTAGAGTTTAAAAGGGGAAAACAGCCACAATCACACACTTCTCCCAGGAGAACGAAGCTGAAGACACCAGCCTGAAGATGACGGATGAGATTTCGTCAAACGCTGCCAAGGTATTTCTCAACCTTACATGGACAAGACTAATACACCAAGACCTACATACCTTTACCCGTGAAAATCTACGAAAACAAATATATATATATATACATACACACACACACACACACACACACACACACACTAAGCCTAACTAAAATGGTTACACATATGCCAATTTCAGGCTTCACACACTTGTCCTTTACAATATTTTAAGCAAAAAAAAAATCCCAATAGCTAAAGAAATAAAAACAAAGGCCATATATAATATATAGTGCAAGAACTATAACAACTACAGGGTAGAGCAGACAGGCAGAAGACTAGCAGAGCATATCCACAAACACCACTTGGCTGATAGAAGATACAGTGAAAACTTAATTTCACAACCATAGTTTTAATTGGGAAACTATTAGCTTCTTAGAACAAGCCAAATTTAAAAAAAAACAGGCTAGGGAATTCCTGGACATTCAGACAAATCAGCCATCAATAGTCACATAGAGATAACCACATTTATGAACTGTTCAAAAGAGGCAATAAAAAACTTAGAAAGGAAACAAAAAGACTAGAACCCATTTTCTCCAACAGCCAACACATCAAACATACAACCAGGCAGAAAACAATATTGTAATCAAGGAACCACCGAAGAGGAAACTATACCGCTACCAAAACTGGCAGAGCAAACTACAGTGCTGTACATAAAGAGGCAGCAAATCTCACATTCACTTGAACTGCTGATATTACCTTGTGAATAACGAAACGTCTGCATGCAACCAACCAAGTTCAGAGAGCATCCAGAACTCCTCAGTTCAACCCTATGCTACAGATATTCTCTTCTATTGATACTTCAGAAAGTACCGTGTTTCCCCGAAAATAAGACACTGTCTTATATTTTTTTTGGCTCCCAAAAACACACTAGGTCTTATTTTCGGGGTAGGTCTTATATATTTATGGTGCCAAATAGTGGGTGTGAGTGTGTAGGGGGGGGTGTTTCGCGGGTGCACAGTTGCTCCCTGAAAAGTCTTCCTGGAACTGGAGATTTACACTAGGTCTTATTTTGGGGGTAGGTCTTATATTAGGGCAGGTTTAGAAAATAGTGCTAGGTCTTACTTTCGGGGTAGGTCTTATTTTCGGGGAAACACGGTATGTCAAGTCCCAAGGTAATTCCCAGAAAGGGTAGACGGCAAGAAGTTATAGAGAATGATACATTATGGAACACGAGTTAATGTAGCATATGTGAAGCCTAGAGCACATTGTTGCTTTTTTCACCCTCTACCAATAACTGACAGGGAAAAAAAATCAGCTCAACATTAATTTGGTCCATTTCCACAAATAATAAGTGCAAACACTGATTTCCTCACGCCACTTCTAGAACATAAAATAGTTGGAAGGGACCTTGGAAAATGGAGGTTTTCTAGTCCAAACCCCTGCTCAAGTAGGAAATCCTAGGCCATTTCAGAGCAATGGTTGTCCAGTCTTTTGTCTGAAAACCTCCAGTGATTGAAGCACCCATAACTTCTGAAAGCAAGCTGTTCCATTGGTTGACTGCTCTCACCGTTAGGAATTTTCTCCTTAGTTCTAGGTTTCCTTCTCTCCCTGGTTAGTTTCCACCCATTGTTTCTTGTCTTTCTATTCTGTAGCTGAATGACATGCAACATTCTCCTTTCTATGATTTTGCAATGTCCATGACAAAGCTTTCCTTTCATGAATGCTTAATATCGTGTTGGTATTGCCCATGCATACCTGCTTCCCTTGAACCTGCAGTAGGGCTGGCATTCTCAGTCTCAGCTTCCATCAGGCTTTTTTTAACGCACTCATTAATATAACGTATACGTTCTTGAGCAGCCTGGGAAACAGATTTGTTGCAGAAAATTAGAAGAACAAACTTGCATGTTCCGTTACCTACCAAGCCAGTTTGACACAGAAACATTTTAATCTTTACAAAATATACATTGAACAATGAATTAATTTTATAGATGAATAGGCCTAAAACACCTAATGTAGTCGTAAGGATCTTGCTTTGCTTTGGATTGTAGATTCTACAATCTACTCGGATATAAAATACAAATCTAACAAGAACTTTATAAAATTTTTCAAATAGTTTTTTCTCCAAATATGTTTTTACACAATACTAACAAACGTATCTGCACAATTCCAATATCCAGTCCATTGGCATATAAAAAGGAACTGAGTGACTCCTTTTTGAACTGTTCTTGTGTCTAGCTATGAAACATAAAATACAACACAGTACAGCCGCAATCGGTGATTTTTGTAATTAACAGAAATATACCTTTATTTCCCATCTTAAACAGGCCTTAAGCAATAAGAAATGGTTTACAAATGGGGAGTTTGATGCAGTGTTTTAAATTCTGTGCCCTAGCATTGATAGGAGTAAGCATGAGCTTGTCTTTCAGATTAGGGATGTGCAGCATCTACAACTGATTTATTGATTACAAGAAAGCCTTTGACTGTAATCATGACAAGTTGTGGCAAGCCGTTTAAGACCTGGGGATGCCAACACAACTGGTCAACTTGGTGCAGTTGCTACACACTAGTCAGGAAATTACCATATGGAGATACTGACTGGTACAAGTTAGAGAAAGGAGCACAGCAAAGTTGCATTCTTTCACCGTTTTTTTTTCAACATGTGTGCCAAAGAGATTCCAAGAAGCTGCAACTTGAAGAATCAAAAACTGGAATAAAGATTGGCAGAAGGAACATCAGCAGTCTTTGATAAGCACAATTTTCCTCTCAGAAACCAATGAAGGCCTGAGGCATCTGATCAAAAAGATTGAAAAAGAAAGCAAGAAATTTGGCCTCTTCCTGACCACCAAAGATCAAGCTCATGACCATGGTGAGGAATGGAAATGTCAAAATAACAACTGACGGTGAAGAAATGGAATGTGTTAAAAGAATTCAGCTTCCTGCAATAACAGGGTGAGACAGGTGTACCATGAAAAACTAGACAGGAAGAAAATTGACTTGGAAAATGGGGAGAGAGCTGGTCTATAGAATAGCTGAAAATCAGATGCACTTGAACAGATAGCAGCAGCAGCAGCAGCATTCTGGATCTGAAGACAAAAGATGCCTTGGAATGTGAGGAGACTTGCATGGAGCATCTTTCTACAATTTCTTGAGACAATATTTTCCTGGATTTGCATTACAAGTATGGATTTGAATTACAAACATTATTCTAAGAAAAGATGCAGCTGTTTTAAGGAATTGCAGACTGGTAGTATGTCAATCCCTCCAAAGTACTTTTCTCTTTTGAAAATTAAGCACTGCACAGCCTTATTTCAGATACAATTAAATCCAATCACCTCTCACTTCAAAACAGCTAAGGGCTCATAAAGGCTATGTGATGAATGAGTTATAATGCTTGCGTATGAACATGTGAGATAGGACCAACAACAATGTTGTATTAGTTAATGTGCTCTGCCACTAGGCATGAAACTCCTATATGTTTCATCTTAAAAATTCCATGACACGGAACAGTTCTTCAAACTGATCGTTAAAAGACAAGTAACAGAAAATAAATGTTAAGGTCAATCACTAAGCAGGAATGAAGATTAGAGAATGTGATGTGATGGGTTAAAACACGTCTCAATTTTTTAAAAAATAATTATCAAAATATAATACAGTTGAAGGATCTACAATCCAGCTATTTGGGAAAGCAGAACAAATGTTCAAATCACACAGAGATGAAGAAGGCCTAATACATAGTCAAATTCTGACGTGTTCTGGTTCTTCTCTGAAATGTGATCTAATACCAACATAAGTTACATAAGATGGTGAGAAGAAAATGAAGGATTTATTCTAGAGATTCTGCCAGAGGACCAGTTTCCATTCTATTTGATCAATATGAAAATGTTATAAAAGTAAGAAAAGAAGCATTTTCCCCCTTTTGTTTTGTGCTGTTTAGATCATAAAAGTATGAGCTAGGACTGATTTATTACTGATCTCATTACTGTACAACTTCTCTGGCAGACTTTTCCCTCTGAAACACAATAAAAATAACACAACAAAATGTTTCATGCGGTCTCAGTATACTGTATCTAGCTTTCCAGCATCATGAAATTTGCAGGGGAGGGGAAGCAAACATTAGTTTCAGCTGCATAGGTTGTATTTGGAGCGTGCTAATGTATTATTTGGTAAATATTTGATTGCCTATATTTCAGGTTCAGATAAGGCTGCCTATATTTTACGTGACTATCAGTTTCGTGCTCCTCTTCTGTATTTGCTTGCGACTTTGAATTTTAACTATTAATTGGGAATATCAAAATCACAATTTGCATGGGTAAAGTTGTACAAAAAGTTGTAGCATGAAACAACAAAGAGTCATCAGTGACAAGAAAAATATGGCTTTGTAATAGATGTGTGAACCATAAGCTGGCATCATATCCAATCCAGGTTTGGCTGATCTTCTCTTGCTAGTAGTCTTGCCAGCAATTATGAAGTCCTTGGTCCCAAGCCAACACATAAGCTGAGATTTCTATCTGGCAGGAAAGGATGAAACAGACTTCCTAGTCAATAAGACATCAAATTCTCCTTTGCCATGGTTGTTTTCCTAATTAGAAACTGACTATCCAGCCTCACAGACTCTGGTTCCAGAGCATGGCAAGTTCCTTATAATGCTCCTTTAACTATAGTGGCCTATGGTGGGTCCTTGATGCTCTCTGAGCTTGGTTGTTTTCTTACAAATGTTTTATTACCCAAAATAGATAACATCAGAAGTGCTGATGTTATCTAGTTTGGGTAATAAAATATCTGCAAAATATTTGGTGGTGCAGGCTGTTAAACGCCTAGCATTTAGTTCCAGCTGCCTGCAATTAGTGCAAGCTCAAATCCCACCAGGCTCAAGGTTGACTCAGCCGTCCATCCTCTCGGGGTAGGTAAATTGAGGACCCAAGATTGTTGGGGGCAGTAAGCTGACTTTGTAAAAATGCCGCTTGGGGGGCCAAAAAGCCCTAGTAATAAGCAGGCATATACAATGGAATGAAGGCTATTGCTGAGCGCATTGGGTTGTGCTCCAAAAACTTGTAAGCCGCCCTGAGTCTTCGGAGAAGGGCGGCATATAAATATGAATTCAAAACAAAACAAAACAACCAACCTCAGGAAGCATCAAGGACCTTTCATTTCAATCCTGAGCTATATTTTCCTTTATTGATATTGGCCTGTATACAGTATATGCAATTGTATATGCAATTGTAGCAGTTTTCAAGATATTAATCTATTAGGATTTGGTTTACATTAGTAGCATGTGGCCAGAAATAACACAGCTAAGGTTTTAGGCTGAGTAGATTAATTATTATTTGCTTGGCAACTGAAAATATGAGTCATTGAATTGAAAGCAAACACATGGATGAATGATTCATGTCACAACATTCAGCTGCTGTGTTTGAAATGACAGCACCAGAAACAAAAATATCAATATTTTTGCCTTTAGATTATGCAATTCAAGAGTTGTTTAACTGCTAGCACTTGAGTAATAAAAACAACTTCGGGTACATTAAACTAACACACACAATAAAGCAGTTTTTAAAGCATTTGGAAATGAGAACAGATGACTAACTCTCAGCAGAAAACTATAAGAAGATCTCGTTTGTAATTTGAGTATTATATTAAATTTGTAATGAGTTTGATGCTTGGCGTAGAAGGTTTTTTTAAGAAGAGCTTTTCTGGAGTGGACCTAAAATCTACCTGTAGAATGTTCTACTTTCTGTGAATGCATGGAAATGATCACATTTAACAAAGGACATTTTTTTGTAGATCTAATACACATTGCCAGTGCGAATAGCATCATAGATGGTAGAATTACTGTAGATGACCTTCACTGATCTTGAAACAGTTAAGCAGGGTTAGATCTATTCAATACTTAAATCCTAGGAATTAAGGATTATAGGAAATCCTAAAGCGCTGGGAAATAAATATATAAAAGAAATCCTGGAAGGAGGCAGGGACAAATCACTTTCATAATGATGCCAAACACTGACATGTCTAATAGCCACTATGTGCTGGTTTCAGGTGGAAGCAGACTCACGGATAACAGCTCAATTAATATTTCACAGTGATGAAGAGAGAAAATGATGATATAATTAATAGGCTAAACATAGTCTTGGAGTAAGAATTGTAAAACTAAATGAATAAACAAGCACATCAGATCCTGACACGGATATAAACTTTTAGGTAGCAAGAGGTCTATCTTTTGTATAGCACAATCTAATGTCTGTTAACTCAGACACTCCCTAATGAGTTCAATGGGATCCTTAAACTTAATACTAAATTTAAATTATTTTCCAATTTATGGAAAAATATTTTGCATTTTATTATTTTTGTGATGAAATCAATTCCTGATTCAGCAATAAAATAAAATAGGGGAAATTAATATTTCAGTCCCATGCACAAAGGAAAAGGTAAACAACTATATTGTTGCCAAGAAAACTGTATAGATGCGTCTATGAAACCACCAGACAATCAGATCAATGTGAATACATTTAAAAAAACCCATGCAAATAATTCAGGTATATTTCTTTTTGAAATCAGCACGCTCTATTTCAGATTTAAATGTTCTTAAGATTTAATTCTTTGGTTTCTAATTGTATGTTGATGTACAGGTAGTCCTCAATTTACAACAGTTCACATAGTGACCATTCAAAGTTACAACAGCATTGAAAAAAATATCATGTTTTTCACACTAATATTTTTTGTAGCATCCCTTTGGTCATGTGATCAAAATTCAGATGCTTGGCAACTAGTTAATATTTATGACAGTTGCAATCTCCCAAGGTCATGTGATCATCTTTTGTGATCTTTTGACAAGCAAAACCAATGGGGAATCCAGATTCACTTAACAATAACATTACTAACTTAATATCTGCAATGACTCACTTAACAACTGTGGAAAGAAAGGTTGTAAAATAGGGCAAAACTCACTTAACAAATATTTTTTATTTTTTTTTATTTTATTTTTAATTACATTTATATGCCGCCCTTCTCCGGAGACTCAGGGCGGCTTACAATTTTTGGGATACAACCCAGTGTGCTCAGCAATAGCTTTCATTCCATTGTATATGCCTGCTTATTACTAAGCGGCATTTTTACAAGGTCAGCTAATTGCCCCCAACAATCTTGGGTCCTCAATTTACCTACCCCGAGAGGATGGAAGGCTGAGTCAACCTTGAGCCTGGTGGGATTCGAGCCTTCAGCAGTTGTAGGCAGCTGGAACTTAAGTGCAGGCAATTAACAGCCTGAGCCACCAAGGCCCTTTAATATTTCACGTAGCAACATAAATTTTGGGTTCAATTGTGGTAGGAAATTGAAGACTAAGGTAAGAACAACTGTCTCCAAGTTGTATACAAATATTTGTTTTCAATTGTGATAATTACAACTGTCAAGATCAGCCTACGGCATCTTCCTAACTCAGAAGTTTATAGTGGAATTCAGGAATTTCTTTATTTGACATTTAGATTTTATTCCAGCTATCACCAGCAATAGAATTCAAAGACAGAAAAATGAGTATATCCATTATTTCCCTAATCATAAATCTTCTATGCATTTCCTGCATTTGGCATTGATTAATCACTCTTGGGTTTTTTTTCCCCAGGTAGGAATTGCTGTGCCTTAATAGTTTTCATGTCACATATTGAATAAAAGCATGACCCTGTTACCTTGATAGCTCTCCCTGGTTCTGCAGCTTCCCAAGCTTGCTTCATAGCCTTGATCTCATCTGCTCTCTCAGTATCTTTCTTCAGATCAACTGCATCCGTCTCATTTTGCTCAACAACAAGGCGCAAAATCCAGAAGGGTTTGTTGGGATCAGATTGCTGGAAAAGAAGTAGACAGAGCAGAAGCAGACAGACATAGGTGGCTCAGTATCCACTGACTTTCAAATTCAGAATGTCTCCCAGAGAACTATTGTGATGATTGTGTATTGATAAATATAACTAGTCCTCGAGATATGATTCTAATGAAGCCTGCCCATTAGGGTTGCAAATCAAAATTTCATAAAGTAAATCAGAGCCAATTTTAGGACATTTTTTTACCTGCTTGTTAAACAAATCAACCAGGTTGTTAAATATGCTGTCTATCCGTCAGCTGTTCTACAAGTAACTTATAGGAGTACACACTAATCCCCAAAGCAAAAGTAAACAGTACACAGTGCAGTGCAGTGTTTCCACAATTTCAAACTACATGCCAACAAAGTAAAGTAGAATGCAAAGATACTAAATATGCTTTCTAAAGACACTGTCTTGTAGTTCTGCAAGGAATTCCAAATCAAATGCAAACAAATACAATGATGAAAAATAACTCTTTATAAAGTATTTACAAGCACAGTAGTTTGCAAAGCACTGTGATGAAAAAAAATGCTATCTTTGTAAAGTACTTACAAAGCACAATGTGAACAAGGGGAAAAACCATGCCGACTATATGGGTCTCAGAAATTGCCTGTCAGAACCATGGTGAGAAAGGCTAGTCACTGGACTAAAATAGCCACCGTTTCAGGAGTGACTGAATCCCAGTCACACGACTATAGAGGAAATCTTGTGGGCTGCAATTTTGAACCCCTGTAGTAAAGTGCACTTTTGGGGGCGCATTCATGACTTTGAACAATTGTTCAACGGCTGTTCATATCTCAAGGACTACCTGTATTGGCTTTGCACTGTTTTTTTTTTGATAAATGCATGTCTTAACTAATAGTAGCAGTCAAAATTGTCTTATAACAGAATAAGGATGGCTAAATATGAAGTTGAGCCAGTGGACTAGGATTTAACTTTAATGAGCAAAATGCCTTCATGAAATCAAACCATGTTAAAATACAGCCTGGAGGAATTTATATATTAGATGCAACTTAATGGGAAGAAGAGAAGATTTGTGACCAGAAGATAACCATCAGCAAGGTAGATGGACTGATGTTACAGTGGTGACGAGTGCACCATAACATGTGAAGGTTGAAAATCTTTCTATGCCACCTCTGAGAATCAACACCAACTTTTCACCCATCTCACAAAATGTGACTCTCACCAATCTCTATGGAGATTCTCAATCATCCAGGTCATGGTTGTCCCCAAGGTGCTATTTCAACTGGACTTTCTGGTGGGTTTTTTTTGAAGACATTTTGCTCTGTTGTCAGAGCTGAAGAAGCTTCTTGGATGAGAAGCGGAATGTCTTCAAAGAAAAACCAGACAGCTCAGTTGCCTCTTGAAAAAGCACCTTTGGAATTCTCATCAATGTTAAGTTTTTTTTAAAAAAATCTAAGCCATGCAATCTGAATTTTAAAAACATGTTTGTCAGTTTCTTATATGAATCATCAATGTACTTGGAAAAAATGGGTACAGGTAGTCCTCACTTAACAATTCTAATTAGTACTGGCGAGTCTACTGCTAAATGACTGAAGCAATCATTAAGAGAAACATCATGTGACTGCCTTACCTAACAACAGTCCCAGCTGCAGTTGTTTAATGAATCAAGTGGTCCTTAAGCAAATCATCATGTGATCATGAGTTGAGACCTGCTGGTTTCCTCATTGACTTTTGCTATTTGGTAGCTAGCTAGGAAGGTTGCAAATAATAATCATGTGACTGTGTGATGCTGCAAGTATCATAAATATATGACAAATGTTAAGCACCAGAATCAGCACTTGAAAATGGGGACGCTAGGGTGGTGGTAAGTGCAAGGACCAATCGTAAGTCACTTTTTCCAGCGCTGTCATAACTTCAAACAGTTGCTAAATGAATGGTTGTTAAATGAGGACTACCTGTAATATATTGCCTCCTGCAAGTCCCATGCATGGGCAACTGTGACTAGAATAATGTAGTTATTCACAAAAATGTAATGATAATATTATCAAACCAAACACCATTCTGGATTTCAAGGTAGATATCTCAAGATAGCAATATACCAGGGCTCAACTTTAGTCAATGTACTAATATTTGGGGCTGGGTATGAGTGAGGTAAAAAACACAAAGAAGAAAAATTTCTGCTCTCTCCTCTAACTATAATATGGGAAAGACAGTAGTAGACTAACAAGCCAACCCTGAGAAATCTACTTGGTTACTTTGGACATTTAGAATTTACAGTAATTTATTCTTACCTGAGATTCTGGTCTAGGAGCAGTTACCGGTTTCTCTTTAGGTGCCTTTTCTGTTTTGTCAGTTGTTTTTTCTTTGGTTTTTCTAGTGGTTTTGGAAGAACCTGCAGACTTTTGACTTTCCAAATTGCTATGGATGTCTGGACTTAAGACAGATACATTCTCTTCATGTTTCTCAACAGGACGAGCTGCATATAATTTTATTCAGATGACAATCTTAACACACTCGTCATTTGAAACATTTGTGCTAGAATATCTTCTTTTTCAGATCCATATTTGGCATACCAAAAGCACACAGAGCTATAATCAACATTAAGGGAATAGTTCTTTTCATGCAGTGTGACTTCCTGTCCCTTTCCACTCCCTTTCCGCCCACTTTTCAAGAGCAGATGGGGGAGATGCTTAGGGTGGCACAGGGGGAGAAAGTTGAAGCAGAAGCCACTTCTGGTAGATAGACAACTTTGGAATACAGTTCCTATGTTGTACTCTTATGCTGATGAGGTACCTATTCATATATGCAAAATGCAAATCTACATACATTCTATGCACCATCCAAAGAATTAATATTGAGAGAAGTCCACAAAGCTAACATAAAAGTGGCAATATTCCATTCAAAATGTGTTTCTCTTTAATTAATAAAACTGAGTGGGGTCAGGGACTCTTGGTTTAAATATCCAGAAAAGGAGGCTAAATATATATCTCATATTTGGGAATAATTATGAAGAGTTATTTCTCTTTTAGCTTTATGGTGTATCTAGATATTTTAGTTTTATGGAATCTGCCGGACACAACTGAAGCAACGTAGGAACTCTTTGAAATGTCTTGCTGGCCTATCCTCTTTCATAAATCTGGGGGGGAAATGAGTTGAGCACTTGGCCCAGCACTAGTCTGAAAGCAGATGTTCATTAATAGAAGTGTAGGCATATCCAAAGACTGACAACTGAAAGCATAAATAATTTCCAAACAAATTATTATATCAAACAATTTTCCATGATGATTCTGAGGCACTGAAAATGATTTTTCCTATGTATGGAAGTGAGCTTCTTGATGTTCAGTCAAGCTAAAGTTTAGATGGAAGATGGAAATCTACTCCATTTAGAATCTTTCTTTCATCAACTGTTCACTCTCCATCAAATTGTTCAGGAATGAGTGGACAGTTTCCCACTTTGACTTGACTTTGTTCTTCTTTTGCATTACGCAACATTGACAATATTTCTTGTTGATGTATTTTCTCTTAAAAGTATTCCTTTCTAAATGTGTGGTATCTCAAATCACATTCATTGTTTGTTCAAGAAATTAGAATACAATAGAGCTGGAAGGGACCTTGGAGGTCTTCTAGTCTAGCCCCCTGCTCAAGCAGAAGATCCTATACCATTTCAGACAGGTGGCTGTCCAGTCTCTTCTTAAAAACCTCCAGTGATGAAGCACCCGCAATTTCTGAAGGCAAGCTGTTCCACTGATTAATTGTCCTCACTGTTAGAAAGTTTCTCCTTAATTCCACATTGCTTCTCCTCCTTTTTTTCTGTTTAACATTTTTTTTATTGAGTTATAAAATATTGTAAAGTACAAAAGTAAATAGAAAACCAGTAGGGGAGAAAAGGGGGAAGAGAAGTGAGAAAAGAAAGGAAAAAAGAAAGAAAAGAAAAAGGAAGCGTTGACTTCCAACTCTCTCTGTTACAGTAAAATAAGGCATTAACATCAAATCACAAGTTTTTGCTTTTTCATAATAATATGAACAAGCCATTTCTGTAAAGATCTATCAATCTACTCTGTAAAACCCAAAACCAAACTTTCATTTTTTTTCCACATCAAGCACAAATTTCGGAAGTGGTCTCCATGTGGAAACAAAAGTACTTATGTTCTTTTCTTTAATCAAAGTAGTCAATTTTGCCATTTCAGCCAACTCCATCAACTTCTGCAACCATTCGTCCATAGCAGGAATTGAAGTGTCCTTCTGTTTTTATGCATGCAATAGTCTTGCTGCTGTCAACATATATAATAACAAAGTTCCAAAATTTTTTTCTCCAGTTTTTTCTGCATTAGGCCCAAAAGAAAAAAGTTCTGGTTTCCTTTTTATCTCCATTTTCAAAATTTTCTGTATTAAAATATGAATCATACTCCAAAATCGTTTTGCTTGATCACATGTCCACCATAGATGATAAAAAGTTCCTTCTTTAATTTTTACACTTCCAACATTCATTTGACATACTTTTATACATCTTAGATAACTTTGCTTCTCCTCTTGATTCGTTTCTATCCATTGTTTCTTATCCTGCCCTCTGGTGCTTTGGAGAATAATTTGACCCCCTCAAATATTGGAATACTACTATCCTTCTTTTCTCTAGACTAGCCAAACCCAAATCCTGCAACCGTTCTTCATATGTTTTAGTCTCCAGGTTTTTGATCACCTTAAGTTGCTCTTCTCAGAATTTTTTCCAACATCTTTTTTGTAGTGTGGTGGCCAAAATTGGTTGCAGTATTCCAGGTATGGAAATTGTTTTGCTCACAAGACTGCGCTGCAAGTACACAAGCTACAGGATAACCTTTTTCTACCCATATCAAGAAAACACAGATGAAACATGGTGGGGGGAGGGGAAATGCAAAGTCACCCTCAAACTCTTGATGAAGTGAGGGTGGGAGGGGAGGCATGGGTGAAAACAGGAAGGAAGCTTTCCTTTTATAAATCCTCAAAATATCATTGATGTTTTAAACATCATTTTTGGATTCTACTGTGATGATATTAATTGTTCCACACTCTTTTCCTATTCAAATTCTACATTTGTAGATGATTTTTTAAAATAAAGATCATTCAAAGTTCTTCCATCAAAGAAACTCAAACTGGATGAAATTTAGTTCTGAAGGATGATCTAAATCTATACACGAAGAGGAGGAGGAATTCTCAGTCATTCTTATTCTTTTTCCAATAGTTTTACTTCAGTAAGAGCGTAATTCCCTACTATTTACATATGTTTATCCATCCAGAGGAATGGTTAAAATACCTTTGTACGTTCAGCTTGTAGAAAAAATGGAGAGGGGACATGACAACTATCTTCAATTATATGAAGGATTGTGACACTGTAGAGAATGTTTCTTAACCTTCACAACCTTGGACTTCAACTCCTAGACTTTCTCAGTCAGCACACTGGAAGACCACATATTCTAAAGTTGCTACAGTTGAGGAACACTGCTGCAGTGAGTTTGCACTCTTTGTTTCAGAGAAAAAGATGACAACTGGAGGATTTTAAGATGAGATTTGTCCGAACTGGTATTGAGTTTCTAAACTAAGTAGAGGGTTGGACTAAAAGACTTCCACGGTCTCGTTCAACTCTGTTATCTATCAATGAGATCAAATTTCAAGGATCTAGATACAGATTAGATATTAGAAGAACTTCTTGACAGTAAGAGCTGTCAAACAGTGGAACTGATTGGACTGATTGAATTCATACTGCATGGAGTGGTTTCTTCCCCTTCACTGGAAGTTTGCAAATAGAGCTGGATACTCATCTGTTGGGAATGGTTTCATTATGCCTTGTTTTCTCCACCTTTTGCTGGCATTGTAGGGCAATATTTTAAACTAAAATTATGTCTTCCATCCAGCGTTCATTCCCCACCATAAATACATACATTTTCTACTGGAATTAAACCAGGAAACAAGTTCTAAAAATTATACATTTTCTGCATTAATTTAAAAATGTCAAAAAATGATCTACATGCTCGGCTCTAGCTGGTTAAACTAGACCATAATAATTTACTGCAGATGGCACTGTTGCCTTATATTATGAAATAAGAAATGTTAAGATTTGAAGCAGACATTTTATATTAATGCGCAATGTTCTGGAAATTACCGGTAAGGTACTTTCGGGTAGACATAACAGAATTTGTCAGTTTTAGTTTCAAACACATTCTAATTTTCCTGACAGTTTGTTTCAGTTCTGTTCTATATTATTTTAAGTATTTTGCAACAAAACTAAACTGTATATATGAAAAGACATATGCACATTGCTTTCAATACATATATTCCCAACTGTGCAGAGTTTCTAAAATTATCTGGCTTCATTATAATGTATGTTTGTGTACATTTATCCTTAATTTTCTAGTTTACCTGCTTATAACATGCACATGTTCAAATTGTATGACTTGGTCTTTTTCTTCTAAACTTATTCGCTCTTTCTTCATATATTCCCTTTGTGATCTGAACATCATTCATTCTGTCTTAAAAATCACTTCAATGTATTTCATTTATGCTGATCACTCACATTTGTATTCAATCCATATTCATTCAGCACTAATTCATTTCCCATCTTTTTTTGTCATACACATTTAGATATCCCATTCTTGTTGCACTAAATTTATTTTTATGTTTCTCCTAAGGTAATTCTTTTGTATAATACACATAGAACTGCTGGAAGTCTATTATTTATCCCACTTCATCTATTTTGGTAAAAAAAATGCTTCCACAAAACAGCCATTTTTATGCTGTATTTGGTTTATTCTATGCAATATATCCTTTTCTCTATGCTTTGTAGAAAACATTTCTCTTCTTTTTTGTAGCAACTATTTTCTTGCTTGCATTTCCCCACAAAGCACAGCCTCTTTCATTTCCTCATTTCATCAAGCTCTTTTTTCATATTTGCCATTGGCACAATTCATTTCATACTATCCCAAGCAGCTTATGTACCCTCTTTTCTTCTGTCTATTTAATATTTTTTTAGTTGAGAGATTAATTTATATTTTAGTATGATTTTGTTCAGGACTGATGCTTTTATTCCTTTCCTTTTCCTCCATGTCCATTTTCCTTGCAGATCCACACTTAACACTATCATAAACTGACCCACATACATTTACAAAATCTGGTCATTCCAAGAATGGATGCTTTAATTTTGCTCCCTCATTGAAGAGGTGAATGAGGTGGGACAGTATTTTTTCAGGAGTTCCATCACTTTGGAGCTTTTGATTTTTATTATGACTGGGTGATACAATATAATTCATAGTTATTTGAAGTAGTTTATTCCTTTTATTGTTGTTATTTATGGTTAGCTGTGTTTTTGTTACTCTTATGTAAAGTATTAAGAGTCACATAGGAAGGATTTGTATTGGAAATAAATGAATAAATAAAGCTTATTAAGAGTTAGTTTTAACACTTTGACACTTTTAATCAAGACAGAATAAATACCTAAAACAGTGACTTACCTTTAATTTCATTTTTTTCTAATTCTTTTAGTGCCTGAACAAATACAATTTGACTTTCAGTAAGTGGCCAACTATTATATAACACTGAAGCTTGTATAATATATTTGTGGGTCTGTAAAATTGAAAAACAATATATTACAATTTCGTTATTGGTTTAAATCAATAACATCCTCCTTGACTGCTATTTTAAACCATTGTAGCTTCAGAAAATGGAAAGAAAGAGCTAAAATAAAATGTTTGATGAATGCAACCATGACAGTTATATAAAAACATCATTATCTGTCAATGGTAACTTCTAGATTCATTTAAATTTTATTTGAATTTCGTATTCTTTAAGTTAATACTATTTTTGGTAATTCAACTGCATATCATCATAGTTCACTGTAAAACCTCTATGCTAAGATAAAAGCAATGAGAACTCTAGGCTATAACATAAAAATAAGCAAAAAAAATCCATGATAATTGAACTATAAAATCTTAGCAAAAAGCCAAAATGAATAACATTAAATCTCATAAAAATGTTAATTTAATAACCATACTAGAATCACACAAATCAATATCTTAATTACACAGAACATGGCATTTTGTTAAAGTTCAGTCTTTATTGCTTTTCAGATTAAACATTTTGATAACACCTATAATTTAATATACATTTGCATAATTTACGAAAATGAACTTTTTTTGCAGATCATCTGGAAATGAAATCAGATGATATTATTAAAATAACAAAAAAGATTTAGCCATTTCTTGGGAAAAGAGAAAGAGGCTGGAAGGATCAAAGCGGAGGAATAGTTGTAAAGCTGTATGCAGAATTCATGCATGGAAATCAGGGTTGTTTTCTTTGTAGCAAGATTTTGCCATGCTTGTGAGAAAATCTCATGGTACCAAGTTTTACAAAATGCTGAGTCATCTGAAAACTTGGTGAAATGACACATATGACAAATTTGGAATAGGATGTTTATTCCCCTATGAAAGATTCTAAATATTCATTCATATCTCTCACCTGTTGAAGCAAATTCTCATCCATGGTAGGAAGAGTAGGAATTTCTTCTTCTGTTGAAGCTGAGCCTTCCTGTAATGCCTTAGCCGAAGATTTAACATTCTTCTGAGCTGTTACTGTTCCTTTTTTCTTAGGGGATGCAACTTCAGCTTCTTTTTTGGGTATGCTTTGAACTACACCACCTTTACTTGCTGTTGCTGAGAAAGGAAGAATAACTTTAAAGGGATTCAAATGAGTATCATTTTTAAATAATATTGTATCATTTATATTGTATAAACACCCTTTTCTTACTGATCTGATGGTTGATCCCTTTTATCATTTACCTTACATGTGTCTCAAACTTTCCCAAAAAGCCTTATACAATGTGGCCAAACATTAGGGAAGTGTAGAAAAAACTTTTTGAAAGTTAAAAATCATTTAGTGTGAAACTATTTTAAAATCTTAACTTGGAATTTGAAAATAAACAACATAATATGTGATGTGTAAAGGTTCTACCAGTAGAAATAACTAGTTGTTTCTGATGGCATCTAGACTATTAGATAGCAAAATAAAAACAAATAATACAAAAATATGTAGACTATAGAGATAACTCCATCTATATCCCAATTAAAAGATATAATCAAAAATCAAGGCACATCTTTCTTAGTAGACATCATCTGATAAGCAAAAAACAGCATCAGGAATAATCAAAGAAGAAACAATACTTGAATCGAGGAACCATCAAGGAAAACTTCCAACCAAGATTGGTGGAAAAGCTACTATACATAAATAACCAGCAAATTCCACTTCTTCAGATTACCTCTTCTGATAATGAAACCTCTGCAGAAAAACAACCAAGCTCAAAGAATATCAAGTACTCATAATTAAGATTAATATTGCTGGCAATAACTCCACAGTAAATTCTTAAAGGCCTTCCAGAAGAACTAGATTTTTACCAGTTTCCAAAAGACCATGAAAATGAAGTTCACTCTCACCTCAGCAGGAGCCCGCACAGAGAACACTTTTGCTGCACTTCCTGGTATTTGGAGATCCTTAGCAGATGCTCTTGGCCCTCTTGATCAAATGGCCAAACTCCATCTGGGAGAATTAACTTCTTAAATACTCAGGCTCTGAACCATATAGGGTTTTAAAGAAAGCAATTGAATTCTTCAGTGAATGAAGAATTGCAAAAACTCCTGCAGCAATGATGTAATAATGTAGCACCACCACTGCGCCAGTAAGCACATGAACTGTTGCATTTTGGATCAGAAGTTTCTGGTTGGTACTCAAAAGCATTTCCCTTAGTGTGAAACATAGTTATCTAACTAACTGGGTGATGGCAAGAACACAGGCAACTATTCTCAATACATTATGTTTCAGCTCAGGCTGCAACTGGTGAACCAGATTAAAGCCCACATGGCCATGACTTCCACCTGCTTTTCTGATAGACGTTCTGAGTCCATGACATATTTATTTATTCAATTTAGATTGCAAGCCTGTCCTCTCTGGGGATGAACAATTCAATCAAGAGGCAGTTAGTCCTGGCTTTTAAATTAACAGCAGTCTTGCTTTGGCTGAGCTTTGCTTCTGTTTCTCCCCACTCAAATTCTGATAGCTCCCAGGTACTCAGTATTTCTATCACATCTTGAACTGGGTGGAGTTACCCAGCATATTGATGGTACCTCATTCAGCAGAAATCTTCTCAGAGTGGTTTCATGTAGATGCTAAACACAAAAGAATGACTGAACTCTGAGGCAACCCTGTAATAGAGTGCCCAAGAGCTCTCCTTATCCCTAACATCACTGATGACACCTGCCTGCCTGAGCAACACACTCTAAAACCAGTAGTCCAGAAGGATACCATAAGTACTGAAGATTGCAGGAGGTTTATTTAGTGGTATGTGGGAATGATCTTGGGAGACAGGAGAGAAAGCTGCAGCCTAGACAACAGTCTGATAAACCAAGTTTGAGTCCAAAGGAAAAAGGGTGGCAAAAAAGGGTGGCAAAAGCATCTCGCACACAAACCATCAAAGTCCTCCAAAACATCCTAAATAAACCAAAAGACCTATAGCCCCAGCCCCAGGAGACATCTACAACATATAGGATAAGAACTATAACAGACACTATGTAGGACAAAACAGGAAGCAGACTAGCAGAGCACATCCATGAACACCAACCAGCAACCAGAAGACATGAAAACTCTTTCATTTCCAACACATGGACAGACTTCACCATAATTTAAATTATTACTGGGAAACTGTGGGAAACTGTGAGCATCCTAGACCAAGCCAAGACTAAAAACACTAGAGAATTCCTGGCACTCAGACAAATCAGCCATCAACAGACATACAAAGATAAACAACATCTACATACCATTCAACAGAGACAATCAGAAAGCCAAAACAGAAACAAAAGCCAAAACATCTTGCCAGTAATCAACATTCAGCTAAGCAGAGATAGACCAACAGTGAGCTAAACAATACTAGACCAAACAAGAAGTTAACAATACCGCTACTCAAGGAATTATCAAGTCAGACAAACAAACAGTAAACAATAGCCTAATTAAGGAACCACAAGAACACTTCCACCAACACTGTCAGGGTAAGCCTCTAGTATGTAAAAAAAGACACCAATTCTACTCTCTTCTAGCACTGATGTTGTTATTTAGTTGGCTAATTAAATATTTGCAAGAAAACAACCTTGCCCAGAGAGCACCAAGGATTCCACAATTCAATCCTGACCTATAAATATTCTCTTCTATTGGTACTAAGAAGTATTTCTGAACACCAAATCATGTATCATCTGCTTCAAGGTAAAAGTGAGACGTAATATGCGTCTAACTTATTCATTGGGTTTGTACAAAGGCTAATGTTAGAGAGAAATCATGGCTGATCCCAGAAAGTAGAGCTTAAAGGAAAGTAGTACTAATATTATAAGCAAATTGATATCCACAAATTGATATCCAGCAAATTTATATCTGGAATGATTTTTTTTTTTAATTACATTTATATGCCGTCCTTCTCCGGAGACTCAGGGCGGCTTACAATTTTGGGGATGCAACCCAGTGTGCTCAGCAATAGCCTTCATTCCATTGTATATGCCTGCTTATTACCAAGTGGCATTTTTACAAGGTCAGCTAATTGCCCCCAACAATCTTGGGTCCTCAATTTACCTACCCCGAGAGGATGGAAGGCTGAGTCAACCTTGAGCCTGATGGGATTCAAGCCTACAGCAGTTGTAGGCAGCTGGAACTTAAGTGCAGGCAATTAACAGCCTGAGCCACCAAAGCCCAAACAGCTTGGGGAGGATATTCTCATGCAAACAGGAGGACAGTACAATAGTAGCCCTTCCCAGCATTAAATATTTTCTCTAATAATCCTCCACCCTTTTGTACTTGTCTTACTCCATCCTGTATGTTTCCAGTTCTGTTACCCATTTGATCACAGATTTATTGCAGACAAATATGCCATTTGAACATATCAACCTAAGCGCACTGTCTCCAGCCCTCTTTGTATCTGGCTGTGGGGTTGAGAATTCATATATATTGTGCCACCACACATAAATAATGGCCTCTGACAATGATATTGATAAAGTAAGTGACTTATATAAAGACAAGCATTCTCAAACAAGGGATTCCCTTCCCAAGGGAAATATATTTTCAATTATTCACTTTTTTAAAGAGTTGTGATTCACTGGTCTTTATTTATACTTTAAAATTAATTATTGTACTGGAATAAAAAAAGGCAAGTAAAACAAAGGCAAGTAAAACATGTTTCTTTGAAGAGATGCTTGAAAAACTGTACTGCTTCAATTACTTTGGAGTTATCAAACTGTAAGTCAGGGAGATGTCAGCAATTTAGAACACTACATTTTAAAACAATTTCAGTAGCATTGCCCAAGAACAATGGGAAAGTTTTCCAAACAAGAATTCTTTTGGTTCTCATTTTGCTTACACATGCCCATGGACTACTTGTGGTATCACAAAGTTTGAGAACCTTTCAGATATGCATTAAAATGATTAAAACTGAATATATTTCTTTATTTCTTGTGAATCCAAACCTCAAAGGTCGGGATGTGTCACACAAATTCATTTATAATTTTAGAGAGTTGCAATATGGCAACATTCGAGAAACCCTGGATTCCTGGATTATAGTCATCATTGAGTTTCCCTTTCTCTACCACGCTTCAATTTTTAATGCTTGATGACATAATATTATGGATTGGATTCTGTGAAAAGATTGATTAATGGGAGTTGTTAGGATGCTCCAGGTAACTGAAGGGGGAAGAATATAGTTTTAGCTGTTTTGTTATGTATGGTGGAGATCTGTGGCTTTCAATAAAATCTTCCATTTTCTGGAGTTGATTTAGGGGTATATAAAATATTGCAAAAAGAGGAGTCAAATATTTGGTGACTGTGACAGCAGGCATTAACTTCCTATATTTTTTTTATTTTGTTTTAATTGGTTTTATATACCGCCCTTCTCCCCAAAGGGACTCAGGGAGGTTTACAGGGCAATTAAAAAACATACAATACAAATATTAAAATAAAATTAAACTCAATTAAGCCCCACCCATATCAAATTTTAAAAATTTAAAACATTGGTTAAAAACAATAGTTCCAATCAAAAAATTTAAATCAAAAAATTTAAAATATCTCATAGGGATAGATCGGCTTGCTTAAACAGCCATGTCTTAAGGGCGCGGCGAAAGGCTCCCAGGTCGGGGACAATCCGGATCTCTACTGGTAGCTCATTCCAGAGGGCAGGGGCAGTCACAGAGAAGGCCTCCCCCTGGGGGCCGCCAGCGGACATTGTTTGGCCGACGGCACCCTGAGGAGGCCAACTCTGTGGGCCCACACTGGTCGGTGGGAGGTTGTCATCAGCAGTAGGTGGTCTCGCAAGTACCCTGGGCCTAAGCCATGGAGCGCTTTAAAGATCATAACCATCACCTTGAATCGCACATGGAAGACCACCAGTAGCCAATGCAAGCCGCACAGGAGAGGTGTTACATGGGCATGCCAAGGCCTCCCATAAATAACCCACGCAGCTGCATTCTGCACCAGTTGGAGCCTCCAGGTGCTCTTCAAGGGGAGCCCCATGTAGAGACCATTACAGTAGTCCAACCAGGAGGTGACAAGGGCATGAGTGACCATGCGTAGGGCATCCCGGTCTAGAAAGGGGCGCAACTGGTAAATCAGGAGGACCTGATAAAAAGCCCCCCTGGCGACGGCCGAAAGATGGTCCTCTAAAGACAGCCGTATGTCCAGGAGGACACCCAAGTTGCGGGCCTTCTCCGATGGGGTCAAGATCTCACCCCCAATCGTCAATGATGGAACAACTTGACCAAACCGGGACACCAGAAACCACAGCCATTCAGTCTTGGAAGGGTTGAGTCCAAGCCTGTTCGTCCCCATCCAGATCCGAACAGCCTCCAGGCACTGGGACATCACATCAAGGGCATCGTTGGGGTTGTCGGGGTGGAGATGTATAATTGGGTATCATCAGCGTACTGATGATACCGCACCCCGAAACCATGGATGATCTCACCCACCGGCTTCATATAAATGTTTAACTGGAGAGGCGAGAGAACCGACCCCTGAGGCACCCCACAAGTGAGTGGCCTCGGTGTCAATCTCTGCCCCCTTGCCAACACACACTGTGAACGACCCGATAGATAGGAGAACCACCGCAAAACGGTGCCTCCCACTCCCAACCCCCCGAGCCGACGCAGTAAGATACTATGGTCGATAGTATCGAAAGCCGCTGAGAGATCTAAAAGAATATGAGGCAAGCAGGTTACATGGCAGTGCATTGCTACTACATGTATGTATGTATATATATGTGTGTCTGTGTGTGTGTGTGTGTGTGTGTGTGTATACACAAATACATTCAAGATCGCCATCATCACAATCATCATTATCATCTAGCAAAAGCATAGAATACTGACATAGACTACTTAAAGGCCTTTCAGAAGACATGAAATGAAATGCAGGAATGATAACATGACCCTTCCCAGTAGAGCTCGCCATCTCTTCTTCAGAATCCAGAACTTGTAGTTTAATCATAGTATCCAATTTAGAAGTCTGTACTTGCACAGTAGCAATAAGTGGTATTGTAACTTTTACTAAATATCTAAAGGGGAAAAAAATCAAGATAGAAAATAAAGAATAATGTCATATGTACTTCTCTTCAGCAAGTCAAATTCTATTTTATTTTTATTCAAGAAAACAGTTCTTAAGCCCTGTGAAAATAAGGTTTGATATGAAAATTTTATATATATATATATATATATATATATATATATATATATATATATATTTGTTTTCGAGATTTTCATAAAGGTATGTAGTCTTGGTGTATTCGGTCTTGTCCGTGTACACCAAGACAACCATATATATATATATATATATATATATATATATATATATATATATATGTAGGTCTTGGTGTATTCGGTCTTGTCCGTGTAAGATTGAGAATACCTTGGCAACGTTTCGACGAAATCTCATCCGTCATCTTCAGGCTGGTGTCTTCAGCTTCGTTCTTCTGGGAGAAGTGTGTGATAGTGGCTGTTTTTCCCTTTTAAACTCCAGAGTTGGCTGTGTTGTTACTTCTTGATTGGTTTGTGGAGTTGATGTATGCAGATTGGATGGCTTTTTCCTGAGACCCTGTGTGGCTGAGGTGCTGGCTGTGTGTCTCTCAGCCTTTTGTGTTGTAACGACCTGGGTAATGGGCTGTGTGATGACCTTCTGAGTTCTATTGTTGTGACGTCCTGGGTGTGGTGCTGTAATCTCCTGGGTCGTTGTCTGTGTTGCAACCTCCTGATGTTTTGTGTTGTGATCTCCTGAGTTCTGTGATGTAGTATCCTGGGTGGAAGGCTGTGATGTGACATTCTGGGCCTTGGTTTGGCTCCGAGTTTGAGGTCTGGCTATGTGTTTATAGCGTGTGTCAGTTTGCTTAGTTTGGGGTTGGAGGGGGTGTAGCAGCTGGTGTTGCAGCCATGGTCTGGTTTCTGGATGGTGGCGTGGGCTTGGGTTTGAGTCTGGTGAAGGAGATTGGTGGTGGCATCATGTGTTATTTTGGGTCTGGTGTTGGTTTTCGTGGCTGGGACTCGTTTGTTGATTAGGGCTAGTTTCCAGATGTCTGGTAGGCGGGAAGTATCATCCCGTTTATTCATGTTATGGGGGTGTTTCTCTATTTCAATGGCTTCCCTAATTATTCTCTTGTTGAAGTGTTCAGTATTGGAGATAAGTTTGGATCCCTCAAAATCAATTTCATGTCCTGTGGCTTTAAGGTGCTGGAAAAGGGAGGAAGTTTTTTCTTCTTTTCTGACTGCGTTCTTGTGTTCTGCGATGCGTGCCAGGATACTACATCACAGAACTCAGGA